>JAEQBH010002289.1:0-205736 GCA_016808115.1 Tetrastigma voinierianum | reverse complement strand
CTAATATATATTCTTGTAGAAACAATGTATTTGGATGAGGCCTTAAATGCAATAAATGAATCCAGCATGGTTGTTCAAAGAAAAGGTCGGCATCGAGACATGATGTCCGATGGGCTAAAGACGTGGGCTGAAAGAAGCCGATTTGTGCTCAAGACTCGCGGGAGAATTGGAAACAAAATGGAATACCCCAAAAGTTCAAAAGTTTGTGATCAAAACTCTAAAACGGAAGTCCGAAAGGCCATCATGATGGGTCTACAATCACCAACTCAGAGGGTAATTCACACACCATTATGAGCATGGGAAACGACTAGTAATCTTTTATTATTATTTATTTAATTAAGTAGATTTTTACCTTCTTTTTGGTTTGTGAATTAGTTATGCTTATTTTTTTTTTTTCAATTATCTTTAGTATTGAATTGTCTCTACATGTGTAGGCTAGAAAACCAGTCTAATTTCACCGCTCCGAGTTGTTTGTTCACACACATACAAAAAATGGCGATGGTAAGACTTTCATTAATGAAAAGTCCAAAGATGTTATGTAAATTATTCTATCACTTGACATATTATGTCTTATCTTTCATTTAGTTGATAGCTATAATTGAATGTGTTTATGTATTTGCAGTGGATGCTACGAGGGGCTAAGTTGAGAGCAATTGACACAAAACAATGAAACAATAGATGAAAATAATATGTTTGATGCTGTGGGTGGACAACAAAAAGGTCAGTTTATGGGCTTGGCTCACGTTACACAATATTATAATTTTGGTTCTACTCTTCTTCCACATCGCATTTGATGTTTCCTCAACAAATGCGAGGTAATTCAGCAGCTACAACACAGAATTAATGATCAAGATTTAATGGGATTAGAGATCCTAAGACGCATACAACTATTGTTAAGGTGTTTGATGAAATGTCTAAAGGCTGCGGACAAGTACTAGCATACAATCAACCTTCTGCATGACCATGGTAATGAGCACGACATTCAGCTGCATGATCACACCTTGATGATGCTAATTTATCTCCACAGTGAACTATTTAAGTACATTTTTATGTAGCTTTACTACTTTTGAATCATTTAGGTACTTTGTTTAATACTTTCGAAATATTTAGGTATTTTTTTTAATACATTTGTCCTATTCAGAATATTGTTCCTTTTTTTTTTTTTTGTTATTAGGATATGTCAGTGTTATATTATTAGGTATGATTGTTATATATAAATTTGTTTTTATGAAAATCATAAAATGTGTTTTAATTAGGTTTTAAGAGCCAAATTATAGTAGTAAAAATATAAATATATTTTTATATTTACCTATAATTTATCACTTTAATACCTAAGGTGAAGTGGTGAATAATAACTATCAATTACCGATGATTTACCACAAAATCATCGACTCAAATACGATAAAGGGCTGTGAGGCTAAATTACCGACAATTTATCGACTTTAATACCTACAAAAGTGGTTACCACTCACTGACGAATTACCTACAAAATCACCAACAAAATTCATAGCCAATTACCGGCTGCACAACATGGAATGCCTATAAAAGTGGTCGTGCCAATTACCTGATGTGGGATACTCTACAAAATCACCAACAAAATACCTACAAAGTATATTCGTAGCAAATTATCGATGGACTAACGACAAAATGCCTATAAATGTGGTTGCCAATTACCGACGGATTACCTACAAACTCACCAACAAATAATACCACTGATCTTCCGTGAGGTAAATTCATCACATAATACTCCATGCACTTCATTGTATTTCGTCCCCACTTCGATTTCAACTTTACTACCACTTTCCATTACTCCCACATGGAATTTTCTATAGGTAATTTAATAACGGAAAGGATTTTCCGTCGGTAATTTATTTACCTACGCCACAACAACCCACAAATATATTGTCGGGGACTCAGAGGTAAATTTAATTACCAACGGAATTTTTTATATTACCTACAGAATTTTCCGTAGGTAAATTGTCAATTTGCTGTAGTGATTATTTACTGATCCAACTAGCAGTGACTCAAACCAAGTTGTTGCCATATCTCTTAGTGAAAATGGAAACAGTTGCAGCTTGATCACTTCTGGTCTAACCCCATTCAACTTGACTATATTAGCCATCCTCATGAATCTTCTCGTATGCTCATTGGGATCTTCACTAGGATGCATAGTAAATTGGTGTTATTGCACCATTGTGATCAAAGATGGCTTCAGTTCAAAATTGTTGGCTTCACAGTGTCGTCTCTACAACAAAGTATCTATTTTGAATCACCGGGCTCCAAAAGTCCTCCAGAGAGTCATTTGTCTCTAAGGTCTCTCGCTTCTACTTTCTCGAATAGGTTGTATTCTCTTTTCTCTCTCGATTTGCCATGGGCTTGTTTCGCTTCAAAGACTTTAACTTTTCTGTGATTTCTCGCTAGTTCTCTCCAATTTATATCCAAAGGTACAACTCGTCTCGTTTTCTATGCATAGATCTTCCCGAAATAGGAAATACACCGAACACATTAATCTATGGAAAACAACTATGTTTAATTAAGCTCATAAAAATTTTAGTAGTCTCTTCGTTGAATATTGATATTTAAATTCATCTTTTACCTAATCCCCTAACGATGCCATAAACTTGTTTGATTGATTTTTTAAACATAGACCAAATCTAAAGAAATAATTAACAATTCCATTCAATGACTTTTCAGTCTGCAATTGGAATGCCATAAACTTGATTGACTAAATTTTGATAAAAATATGTGTTTAGCCCTTTTTGAAAAAGGGATCAATTAAAATTGATTTTGGTCTAAATCACTGCAAGTGCACAGGTCACGCAAGTAATAAAATGGATTTAAGTCCAGATATCATTCTCACGAGGATTGATGATAAATCTAAAGATCAAGTACCCCATCTACTCAAGATCCTTACTATTTGAACTCCAAAGTTAAAAATTGTTTGTTTCTAAACTTAAGCAACAGTAAAACTAGATAAAACTCTATAACTACATGAAAATAACTCAAATAAATGGATTGGAAAGTTCACTGGGTAAAGTAACATTGGGAAATAGATCAGTGTATAATTATGAATTTCTGCATCATTTTCCAATATGAACAACCATTAGTTTGTTTAAACTTGTCAAAGTTGCAAGGTAGATGCCTGATTCTATATAACCATACATTTCACCGATTAGAGATCCATTCCTTTCTTGATACATGGGTCTAATCAGTTACTTGTAGGATAGGAACCTATTTCTAAGATCTGGGTATTTTTCCTTTCGGGTGATTTCATATCCAGATCTTAAGTCCTGGCGACTTCGCCTATATAAATGTGATATTGCAAGCCTTCTCCAATATAATTGGTAACTCATCCATCAGATTTGATGAGATTCTCTATTTCCTTGATTAGATCTATGCTAACAAGGGATCAAGATTCTCTCATCATATTGAGGAGAAACCTCTAATCAATTAAATTGATACATCATCCAACTATCCTCACACTATGAGTAAGTCAGTGATCTATCTAAGTGATTTTTCAGAGTTCAGTTGTTCCATAATATTAGTCTAACATACCCCCAAGTAACAGCTTCATACTCTCAAGAATCTCCATCTCTGTGTCACTCAAAAGGCTTCCTGAAAATCAGAGCAAGATACACTTTTTGGGTATGTTTACCAATATTCCAAACAACTAGCTTCAAGAACAATACCACTCAAATAAATCCAAAAATTCAATCCATGACTGCACGCCCGTCCCGAGAAAGTGCGTACGCATATGCAACCTGTAGGGGCGTATACGAGCACCAAGTGAAATTGTAATATTTCTTGGGAGTTATTATTAAGGATGAAAATATAAAATGATAATTTATGGAACCCAGAATTTTGGTACTAGAGCAAGGGTACAATTGTCATTGGAAAATGGGATATGGGCAAGCACCAAAGAAGATAGTATGCCAATGTATAAATAAAACAAGTTGAATTGCAATATTAAAGAGATGAGGACTTAGTTGCAATTTGGGGAAAGTTAATATTATAAAAGAGGGAGACAAACCAAAATTCACATTTTGGTCTCAAATTTTGCTAGGCAAAACAAGGGAGAAGGGGGGAGAAGAGAGCGGGAAGAAGAGGAAGAGGAGGAAGAACAGGAAGAAGAAGTGGGAGAAAAACCAAACCAAGGTATGTTTTCATTTTGTAATCATGGGTATTTGGATTCCTAAGGTTTGGTATGGAGATTAGTTGCTCCTTTGTCTAGGGTTTTGTGGAAAGATCACCCAAACCCTTGATTTGTTGAGGTTTTATGGGTAAAACCCCAATTGGTGTAAAATAAACATGGAATCATCATATTTATATGGTTTTTAGAAGAATTGGTAGACCTTAGGTTGAATTCTTGATTTTACCTAGGTTTGATTATGAGGTTCCAAATCACCAATTCAAGTGTTGTGAAGTTGTTTTTAGATGAATTCCATGATGATTTTTGAGGTATTAAGGAATGGGGAAGTTGTATGAAGAGAATTGGTATCAAAAGTGGCAAAAAGAAGCAACTCTAGTAAATCTCGGTCGTACTGCCATAGTACAGAGTCACTTCAAAGATGTACCAACAAATGCAACCGACTCTAAGACATGTCCAAGCCGTGACCGTACACCCCAATTAATGCAACCAGACGGCACAGCCGAGGTGTACGGTGCACAGGTGATGAATACACAATTGAGCAGTAATTATAGTAGAACTTAGCACATACAAATCACAATTTACCCACATTTGGCATGAGGATAGTACTTTTAATTCTTTCAGGTTTTTAGATCAGGTGTGTCTTTTCAAAGTTCCAAGGCATAAGTGTACAAAGATTTATGGCCGGAAAGCAAATATGAATCATTGAAATGTGTGGGCGTTCCATTGATGAAGTTTCAGAACTCCAACAATGCTAGAAAAGAATTGCTAGCAAAAAGTGTACCCCATACCATTAATGTGTACCTATTAATCTTACTAAAAGTGGTGGCAGAAAGTGTACCAGACATCTTAAATGTGTACCAGATACTGAAAGTAGTAAATTGGCAGTATTAAAGTGTACTGCATACTATTATCAAAATGTACACCTGCATGGAAATCAAACAAGGGAATTGTTTAGGAATTTGATCCTAACGTAAGGGCAATACTTGTCAATCAACCTTGAATGGGAAATCATATCGAGAGGTATAAAAGCAATAGGGATACAGCAAGGAGAAGGTGTTTTTTTTGATTCTAGTTTAGTTTTCTCGCTGGAGAAGTGTTTTTCCATAGTTTTGAGTTGAAGTTTTATAGATCCGTATTGAGGATTTTATTATTGAGTGATTTTGATTCAAGCACATGTAATCTTTCAGAAATATACAATTTTGTTTTCAATCTCAGTGATTTACATTTTTCTATACCTTAGGTTTTGCAATTGAATCTGAATTCTATCAAAGTGTCAGTTTTATGAATAAATTCTCTTCAATTATGATTTTCTTATTAAGTTCCATGGAGCTCTAAATGTAACACCCTTGGTCCCGGTGGAGGTGCGCACATGTAATCAGAGGGGCAGAGCATTTGTTACCAAGTACCATTATAATAGTTTTGGGAGTTGTTATTAATGATAAAAATTAGGAACCCGAAAATTTAGGTACTAGTGCAAGGGTAAAGTGGTAAATTCCAAAAAGGATATAAAGGGCATAATTTGAGAAGATAATATACAAATGAAAAATAATACATGTTGATATCAAATATTAAAAAGATGGAGGACCAAAATTTAATCAAAGTAGAGATGGGCCATACAACATCAAGAGTTGATGCAACACAGCAGATGAGGATTTAGTTGCACTAATGAAAAGTTAATATTATAATAATGGAAAAATAAACTAAAGTCATTTTACCCAAAGAAGCTCACGAGGAGAGGAGAAGGAGAGCAAGGGAAGAGGTTAAGAGCAAGGAAGAGAAGAAGAGGAAGAAGAAGGAGGAGGAGAAGTCCAAAGACATTGCTGCGGTTTTCGATAGCAATGGAGCGACGTCTACGAGTAGGCATGGGAGCGACGCCCACGAGCTCGAGAGACGCTTTGACGGGAGTGACGTTGATTCAAGGTAAGTGGCTCACTTAAGATATTTTCCACGCGCGTAAATGGTTGATGCTGGTAACGCAATATGGTAGTTAAGAAAAAAATATTTGAAAAGAGAGTTTTAGAAATTTCAAAACGAAAGGATTTGTGCTTTGACACTAGCTGGCTAATTAAGTAAATGCGCTTTAAAAACCTATGTATATTCCTTTTAAGATATAAATGAGGTTTAGCGCTATGTGACGACGCAATAAATTCCGGCCCATAGTCGCCACAATAAAGAAAAAATTAGCACTACGCGATGATGCAGAAAATTCCATCCTCAGAAGCTGTCGTTTCACAGGAAAAGTATAAGCGCCACGCTACATGCGCATAATTCCACACGAGCTGACTATTTGTATAGCTCTTAAGTACTACGTGGCGCGATGCAAAGAATTCCGTCGTGAGTTGCCCAGAGTTTTAGCACTACACCACGATGCGCAAAAGAAATTCCGATTGTAGTTGCTCGATAAGCTTTAGCGCCCCACGTGCGATGCAAAGAACTCAGAACGAGTGGTTGAGATGACTTAGTAAGCTTCATCGCTGATGCTAGTTTTAAATCGCCTGATGGTTAAAATAATTAAAGGATATACATAGGGTTTTTAATGTAAATTATAAGTAAAACAAATGATAAATTGTCATGTTGTATGTGATATATATCTTCGCTGCACTAACTTGTTCGCTCATTTTGTAGCTATATATTCCACTGTGGTAGCTATCATGACGACAGACGTCATCATTTTGTTGTCTATATAGGTGGGCGATTTATGACCTATGATGTAAAACTTTATGTACTGGATGGATATGTAATTGAAACAATATATTTAGATTTTGAAATTGTATATTTGTAAATATCTTTGTAAAATACGATGCATGTTTGAGAAAAACAGTGTTGCGAAGGAAAATTTTGTTGGATTGATCCTCTTAACTTATATTTTGATGAGGACCAGAGGTCCTTTATGATTGTAATTGAATTTTGGAAAATATTGGGAGTTTATTTTTTTACAGGTGATTTTTGTATTTCTAGTCACTCACCGCAGCCAGCAAGAGGTTTCGCGCATTAAATCTAAAGGTGATTTTGATAAAAAAAGGAAAATTTTTATAACCCACGTTTCCCAAGATAGCTTTAGCAGTTTTAATTCATTTTAGCTTCTTGATGGTAATCACAATGAGCAGCTTCAATGGGAGGTTATCAGGAGTTGCTTGATGATTTCACTAGAAGGGGGTCCGCTGCTGGTATCGTGAGCAGTTCTCGCTCAATTGAAAGAGAAAGCTTTAAGAGAAAGTTTTAAGAGAAAATATTTCGCACAAATCAGGTGCTGCTATGCTCAAGGCATGAAGTTATTCCGTATACATCATCGCATTTCAAGAGTTATGTTTCACTGATCGTATAAGCAAAGCATGTTATAGTAATTTGAATTCATCATATTATGAATATGCATTGAATTGTGAGTTACATATTGCATGGATTTATCATGCCGCATTATATCGAGTTAAGGGCTGAACTCAAATTTTGATTTTGTTGTCTATATAGATAGTGTAATTAGTACATTTAGCTATGTAAATAATAGGTCGTCCGAGGATCGAGACAGTAGCCGCAAAGGCACCACACTGAAGTAGAGAAGGTGCTGATTTTAATCGCTTAACGTGCCGTAGAGTTCGCACACCCATGCCCATCACAACAAGGCGACGCAGCCTACCCCGTGACCGGTTCCAAGGGTGGAAACAGATGGCACAGATACTAGCAACGGCCAAAGAAATTCGCAGAGTCCGGATATCGATCGAGCGCCCGCAACAGCCGGCCGTATGATGGTAACCCGAGACCCAGAGAGCTGATTCGATGTGAGGCAAACTAAGAGATTCTTCATGACGGGTGTACAGAGGAGCAGAGTATCTCCTATTATGCCTTCCTACTTAAAGATCGCGCCTGCTGACCTGGAAGGCGTATCGTAGAGCACACCCAGAGGTGTCATATGGGCGGAGTTCAAGAGAGAATTTACAGAGAGATTTTTCCTAAAAGCCATAAAGATGCCAAAGTTGAAGAGTTTTATAGATCGAGCAGGTGCCTCAAATCCTGCAGTACGAAAGAAGGTTTTCGTGAGTTTGATTCAGCTTCTAGTTCCTTTCTTCGCAGAGAATGAACAAGAGAAGATCAACAGATTTATGGCAGGTCTTAACCCCGCAATTAGGACCATAGTGACATCTGCATCACATACCAGATATGGGCAGTTGGGTGGAGGCACCCATCGTGAGTGCAGCAGAGTACGACCAAGTCAAAATCACACCACTAAGAGGAGCTGGACCAGAGCCATCGTGGAGAGGCTAGTATGATGCCTAAGAGTGGTCGCCAAAGATGGTCATGAAGCCTACAGCCAGTAGTCGTGAGACCCTGGGTGCTACCGTGAGTTCTCGTTTTGGCCACAGGTCCAGGAGCCGCCAGAGTCGAGGAGCCTCTACTCAGCAGTGATGGCCGATCACATTCCGAAGGAGTGCCTTCAGGCAGGATCGGTGTTTCGGTGATGCCGGAGGGCCATTTTATGAGTGGATCGTCTAAGTGCAATGACGCCGAGTCCGCCGAGGCTATATCTATGTACCAAAAAGGCATAAGTGGGAGCTCGTGGACCCGATAGGAGGCTCTGTGACCGGGAGGAGCTACTAGTCTGGCCAGCCCTAGCCGGTGGAGCGTAGAGGCATACCCCCTAGAGGATAGCCTAGTAGACCATCCAGAGCACCGACAGGTAGACCTCAAGCCGATGCGATATATACTACACTCCAAAGAGCTACCGACATGCTACCCTGCATGTGGTCACTGTGTACCATTTCTTTATTTGATACTCATGCTCGCGTATCGTGGACTCAGAGCCACCGAGATTCTTTTATTTCTCGAGTTCATATAGAGAGTCGGATAGAGATGAAACCAACCCAGTGTAGTATGGTAGTATCACTTCCCACGTGATTCTGCGTGATTGCGACAGAGTCTATAAAGGGGGGAAGTAAAGTGATCATAGCAAGTCATGAGTCTCGAGGCCGATCTAATAGTACTCGATATCTTGGCGGACTTTGACATCATTCGCATGGATTGTTACAACATCGCACTACCGTCGATTGCTATAGTAGGAAAGAGGTCCATGAATAACCTAGGGAACTTATGATCTGCGGGAGAGAGAGGAAAGATACTTACAAGTTTGACCGTGAATACAAGCAAACAAGATGTCTGTGAAAGCATGCCAGGGTACCGTGTATGTACAGAAATCCGCCATCAAGAAATGCGCTGGCGTAAGTCCCTGTGGTGAACGAGTTCTTTGATGTATTTCCCGAGGATCTACCAGGGTTACCGCCGGATAGAGAGATTGAATTCGAGATTGAGCTAACGCCTGGCACAGAGCCCATCTCTATAGCGCCATACCGGATGGCACCAGCAGAACTAAAAGAATTGAAGGTGCAAATGGAAGAATTGTTGAGTAAAGGCTTCAGAGCATGTAGTACATCACCGTGAGAGCTCCTGTTGTTTGTTAAGAAGAAAGTGACTGGAGCCTTCGCGATGATCGATTATGTATGCCAACAAAGTAACCATCATCTGGAATCATCCATTGCCAAGAATCGAAGGATTCATTTGATCGCCCATATGAGCTAAGGTCTTCAAGATAGATCTACATCGTATCATCATTTAAAAAGGAAGATGTTCCTAAGACAGCCTTCAAAACTAGATATGGGCATTATGAATTCGTGATGCCATTCGGCCTAACCAATGCTCCGAAGAAATTTCTTTATGGATTTGATGAATCGGTCTCTGACCTTATTTAGACAAGTTCATATAGTCCCATCGATGATATCCTCGTATATTCAAGTAGTAAAGAAGAGCATGCAAGAGCACCCGAGATAGTATTACAAACATATGAGAGAGAACACGCCTCTATGCAGTTCATCAAGTGCCAATTTTGGGTTAGATCGAGCATTCTTGGGACATGTATCCGCCGAGGTATTTCAAAGAGACCCTCAAAATGTAGAGAGAGGCCATTGTAGATTGGAAACCACCTACCGAACGTAACTGAAGAAGTTTTGGCTTAAGCTCTAAGCATTATAGAAAGTTCGTAGAAGGGTTCTCAAAGATAGCTACTCCACTAAACAAGTTAACAAGGAAAGAAGAGAAGTTCATTTGGTCAGAAGCCTGTTAGAACAGTTTTGATGAGTTAAAGCAAAGATCGACACGCATCAAGAGATTTACACTCCCTGTAGCGAGGATTGCCAAAGATATCAGATGCCTCCAGGCAAGGTTTAGGTTGTGTGTTGATGCAACATGATTAAGTGATAGCTTATGCTTCAAGGCAATTAAAGAAGCATGAAGTAAACTATCCAACGCACGATTTAGAGTTAGTGGCTGTAGTGTTCGCATTGAGAATATGGCGACACTACCTCTAAGGCGGAGTACCTGTAACCTTACTGATCACAAAAGCCTAAGCAGTATCTATTCTCGCAAAAGATTTGGAAAATATGAGATGTAGAAGGTGGATAACTCATCAAAGACTATGATCGACCATTGAATACCACCTGCAAGTGCAAATGTAGTGGCAGACAAGGCCAAGGTGTAGCTTCCTCTAGTTCCCCTAGCTTCAGCCAAAGCGAATACTTACAATGCTAGTAGAATCTAGATCTATGGGACTGGGCTTTAGAGACATCGTGAAACGTACTCTAGTAGTGCCTTTCATGTCTGCCAAAGGTTAGTGGACAGGTTAGAGACTTTAATAAGCCTGTGGATCCGTATTTGATGAAATTAAGAAGCAAGATAGAGCGGATGAACAAAATTTCACTACAAGGTGATGGGACATTAGTGTCAGTGTCCCCGGCGTGATAGAGTCAAGAGCGAAATCGCAAAGAGGCACACACTTCATCAAAGATACGATGCATCCAGGAGTACTAAGATGTATCGGACTTGAGAGACTCAATAACAGCGAGGTATGAAGAGATAGCAGAGTTCGGGATTCAAGTGCCTAACTTGTCAACAAATTAAGATTGAACATCGAACCTCGTTGAAGCCATTACGTACTTTTATCGATTCTCGAGTGAAATGAAAGGATCACATGATTTCGTGGACAGATCTGCAGACACGAGTGGACATGATGCTATTTGGTTATTATGGATAGATTTGACGAAGTCGGCCCACTTCATTGCTACCACAATACCTATTCCCTAGAAAGATATGCAATCGATCAGATGTAGATGAGATTGTGGGAGGCTACATGGCGCACCGTGCTGTCCATTGTATCTACGATCCTCGCCTACCTTCGATTGGGGTCGGGTTACAAGATGCTACAAGGGCACCAGATTACACTTCAAGATCGCTTCCACCCATGCATGCATGGCCAATCGTAGAGAACTATCTGCACTTCAAGATATGTTGAGCCCAGGTGATGGAGCTTAAGGAAGCTGGGATAATTACTCAGCATTGATAGAGTCTGCTCTTACAACAATAGTTATCGCCTAGTATCAGATGGCAATCTCTATGAGGCATTGTATGGCGTAAAGTGTAGAACCCCACCACTGACGAAGTGGGGGAGAGAAGTGATTAATTGGCTTAGAGATTGTCCAAGATATAAATCAAAAAATTAAATATGATACGAGAGTATGAAGATAAAGAAGAGATGTACGCAAGTTATGCGGACAATCGTCGAGAGACTTGCAAATGAGATAGTGACCAAGTCTTTTAAAGTATTTCACCTGAAAGGTGTGTTGAGATTTGGGAAACAAGGCAAGCGAACCGGTGTATATCGACCTTATGAATTGTGAGTGTGGCAGCCAAAGAGCTTGGCAAGCCAGTTACCTCTAGAATTATCATGATTCACATATTCCATGTATCGATGTCGAGGGAGTCATATCCCTGATCCTTCATGTATTGAGAGAGCGCTATCAGCTTAAAGGATAATTCACTTATGAAGAGACACCGTGCGCATTGTAGATCACAAGGAACAAGTGTTGAGGACTAAGGTGATTCCTTTGGTTAAAGTCTTATGGAAGTTAATCAACAGGGAGATCACATCGGGGAGCCTGAGGCTCGGGCGCCCACAAGACCTCACTTATTTCCCACATGAGGTATTTTCCTTTCCTCTTCTTTCTGGGAGTTTAGTTATTCACTGAGGACGAAATGTTCCTAAGAGGGAGGATTTTGTAACACCTCGTCTCCGAGAGGTGCATGTGACATGTAACTCCAGGGGCGTGATACGGCACTAAGTACCATTATAATAGTTTTGGGAGTTGTTATTAATGATAAAAATTAGGAACCCAAAATTTAGGTACCTAGTGCAAGGGTAAAGTGGTAAATTCCAAAAGGATATAAAGGCATAATTTGAGAAGATAATATGCCAAATGAAAATAATACAAGTTGATATCAAATATTAAAAAGATGGAGGACCAAAATTTAATCAAAGTAGATGGCCATTATACAAATATCAAGAGTTGATGCAAATATTAAAGAGATGAGGATTTAGCTGCAATTAATGAAAAGTTAATATTATAATAATGGGAAACAAAAATCCAAAGTCGCTTTGGTCTCCAGTTGTGGCTCACGAGGGAGAGGAGAAGGAGAGCAAGGAAGAGAAGAAGAGCAAGGAAGAGAAGAAGAGGAAGAAGAAGGAGGAGGAGAAGTCCAAATATTAAGTTGTGGTTTTCTTGACAAAGGCACAGGAGCGACGTCCACGAGTAGGCACGGGAGCGACGTCCACGAGCCTCGTAGAGACGCTTTAATGGAGTGACGCTTTGATTCAAGGTAAGTGGTTCAGCTAATTTAAGATATTTTCCAATTTTATGTAAATGGCTGATGTTGTAACGGAATATGGTAGTTAAGAAAAAATATTTCAAAGAGAGTTTAGAAATTTCAAAACGAAAGTTAGATTTGTGCTTTTGACACTAGCTTTGACACTAAGTAAATGAAGTTTTAAAAACCTATGTATATTCCTTAAGATATAATGAGGTTTAGCGTTGCGTGATCACGCACAAATTCCGCGCTCCATAGTCGCCACAATAAAGAGTACCAGCACTACGACGATGCGTAAAATTCCATCCCGTAGTTGCTCGCTATAGAGTATAAGCGCTACGCTATGATGCGCATAACTCCGCACGAGTCGACCATTCAGATAGTTTGGTACTACGTATGGCGCAAGAATTCCGGGCCGTAGCTGTTCGCAGGTTTTAGCGCCTACAATTACGATGCAAGAAATTCAGATTGTAGTCGCCTCGATGTTTTAGCGCCCCACGCATGACATGCAAGAAATCTGTGAACGAGGGTTGAGATGACTTAGTAAGCTTCACGTCATGCTAGTTTTAAATCGCCCGTGATGGTTAAATAATTAAAGGATATACATAGGGGTTTTAAATATAAATTATAAAAAACAAATGATAAATTGTCAGCGTTAGTGTATGTGATATATATCTTCGCTGCAATTAACTTGTTTGTTCACTTTGTAGCCATATTCCACGTGTGCTACTTTATTTACGTGACGTCATCATTTTGTTGTCTATATAGTATGATTTATGACCTATGATGTAAAACTTTATGTAATGGATGGATATGTAATTGAACAATATATATATTTAGAGATTTTGAAATTGTATATTTGTAAATATCTTTGTAAAATACGCATGCATGGTTTTGAGAAAAACAAAGGCGGCGGAAATTTTGTTGGATCGATCCTAACTTATATTTTGATGAGGACTGTAGGTCCTTATGATTGTAATTGAATTTTGGAAAATATTGGGTTTATTTTTTTTACAGTGATTTTTGTATTTCTGCTTGACCACCGTGCGTCGTTATGTCAGCCGGATTTCAAGAATCCAAAGGTGTGATTTTGATAAAAAAGGAAAATTTATAACCCACGCTTCCCAAGATAGTTTTAGCAGCTTTTAATCTACTTAGCTTCATGGTAACTTATCACGAGCGAGCTTACCGGGAGGTTACCGTGGAGCTGCCGGCTGTACTTCCCGTCACTAGGAAGGGGTCTCATTACTAAACTTCTATGTCGGGATTCCTACAAGTGGAAACTCACCCCGATCAAGGTAATTTCTCAATACCTTTATGAACCTCAATGGATTGTACGATGTTAATTGCTTGTGCAAACACTATAAAAACCTTAGTTAAGATTTCTCGACAACATGTGAACGAAGATTTATTACTGGTGACATGTCAGGTTTGATTACAAATGCAAACTAAGAGATCAATTAATCGGGAATAAGTGACTAACATCATTCAATCATCTTTCCTTTCAAAAGAGCATTTAAGGATAAATCTTCCATCGAAGACCATTTATCAATGGCTCCTAGATGAGTTTGTAAAATAAGAGGTGGGAGTTACGTGGATCGGCTGCAGTAACCCTAAGAATCCCAGCAATCGTCTTTCTATTTCAAAAACATTCAAATCAATCAACTACCCAATCAAACAACACAACCCTATAATTCTCTTTAAACTACACTCAGGAAATAGCTCCTACCGTCAACAAATTCGACCACTCCCTCGTGAGATGACCTGTGGATTCCCACAGATACAATGCTAGACAACCGTAATTCCTACGCCGAATAGAATCTCGCATACGAATAAGTACTAAGCATTTTGCGCCATACGGAGGGCGACTAAACGCTGGATTCGACGTAGAGCTAGAGGTAATTTGCAATTGCATTGCAAATCCGGTACGTTCTCTATTTTTCTTTTTAATTTGTTTTAGTGAAAAATATCAGTGGGTGTTTCCTTAGACAGAGTAGGACTAGTGCAAGTCGGTTTGGACTCGCAACGAGCAACGCCGACTAGTAAGAATTGTATCTCCTAGAAACTCGGTGAATCCGCAGGCCAAGTCAAGTGTTTCAAGAAAACATTTCCTGCACTTCAAATGGACTATCCCGGGAATCAGGCACATTTATTCAATGAATATACTAAGGGATCCTTTAATCCATTAAGGATCCATGAACCTCCACAACATGGAGGTGATGTTACACTCCCAAAGAATACCCGCAGAGGAGGAAATGGCAACTCTGTACGTAAATCAATATAGAGTTCTCGCTCTCCTTTACTCTAACGAAAGAACCCTTCAAGAAATTCTACAACCTCAAAGGACCACAACCAATTCTTGTATTCGCCTTCCTGAAGAGGCCAATCAATTTCTAATGAAGTCAGAAATGATCCGTCTTCTACCTGTATATCAAGGGTTTGAATCTGAGAACCCTTACTCATTCATGAGAGACTTTGAGGATGTCTGCAGTGCATTTCTCTCTACCGCCTACCTCCACATAACTGCTTGGTTTTATTTCCTTTGCTTTAAAGGAGAAGGCTAAGCAAATCTGGGTTTCATTCCCTTGCACCTAATTCAATCTTACATGGGAAAGATGAATGAATTCCTTAATAAATTTTTCCTCCCGCACGCATTTCACGTTTCATGCGAGCAATCTGTAATTTTTCTCAAAAGCCAGGTGAATCTGCCGCGTAATGGAAAGATATAAGGATCTCCTCCATGCCTCTCATCATGGCTCGATGTCGCCAAATTTGTGCGTACTTTCATCAAGGGTTATCTTTGAGTAATAAACAATACATCTAAATGATGTGTGCGGGGGAATTTTATGAAAAGAGTGCTAGGGAAGCAATTCAACTTTTTGACACTATAGAAGAGAATGCTCGAACTTGGGAGACTAACACCTCCATAGACACTGCTAAAGTGCAGCACATCACGGGGCTGAATCCATCACTTAAGAGAGAATATGAGTTGCAAGCAAAACTGCCAATTCTAATAAGCAAGTTGGAGGCCATAGAGATGGTGCGCGCGAACGAGGTAACTAGTGTGCCTCAAATACCCTGCATCGGGATCTGAGTGGAGGAGCCATGCATTATATGCGATGATCCTGGCTACACTCAACCATTAACCCGCCCAAACCTTCCCTGGGTTAAGGGAGCAATTCAAATAGAGCAAGCCAATGCCCTTAATTACCAAAGGAAACCTTTCAATTCTCCATATTCTGAAACATATAATCCTGGATGGGGTAAGCACCCAAATTTTAGCTGGAGAAATGAGGGAGGGCCAAATAACTTGCCAAACAACCAAGGCTCCCATTACCAAAACCACGGTTTTACAAATCCCGTTCCACCATTTCAGACCCAAGGTTCCCAAGGGTTTCCTGTGAACCCTAATCAAGGTTTCCATCCATCAAATCAAGGAACTCCGCCACCACGTGCCTTAATATCAACCTCCACATAAGAGAAGTCCGTGATATACATACGGGGGCCTCGTACAAACCCAAACAATCCACAAACATGCACTCGAACTGGTCAATGATGTGGAGATCCCGTATAACCAAGTTAACCTCGTCTCATAGGTAACCTTCAACAAGAAAAAGGAACCCCATCCTCGCACCATCCAAAAATCCAAGGCACAAATAAAGGTGGGAAGTTCAGTTCAAGTGAGGGTACTTTCAACACTGTAAGGTCAGCATTACTCTTCGGCTGGGAAGGTAGTTGACAAAACCATTCCAACCAAAGAACCATCACAAGAGTCTCAAAGTGAATTGGTCAGAGAGGATGAGGTGTCAGACAAGCCTCCTGTCCCTAGTACAAATGATATTAATGGTGAACCAGAGGAAGAAAAGTCTACCCACATCCCTCCAGCTCCATACCTTCATAGACTGAGAGCACCAAAGAAAGTGAATAACCATTCGGAGATCTATGAGTTATTCAAACAAGTAAAATTGAACATCCCCTTGTTAGATGCCATTAAGAAAATTCCATCATATGCTAAATTTCTAAAGGACTTGTGCACGGTAAAAAGGAAATTAGGTGTCAACAAGGAGGCATTCATGACTGAACAATCTACCTCACTAATTCGAAACAATTTGCCTCCAAAATACAAAGACCTAGGAAGCCCTACTATTTCTATAGTAAGAGGGGAAATTCAAAGTCGACATGCTTTGCTGGACTTTAGGGGTGTTAATTGTCGCCTTATTCAAGAGATGGTGGACCTAGGTTAGATAATTAGAGCCAACCAATATTACCCTCCAATTAGTCAATCGTGAGGTAAAATTCTGTGAGGATAGTGAAGGATGTATTGGTACAAGTGACAAATTTATCTCCCGTGGATTTTGTTGTGCTTGACACTCAAACCTCCACAGGTGGAACTAAGAACCTGGCCTCAGTGAATTTTTGGTGTAATTCATTTCGCAATTGCTAATGCCATTATACATTGTAGTGGGAGGGCCTAATGACAGACTATCGCTGGTAACATGACTCATTAACTAATATTTTCAATGTTATCAAGGAATTGGGGATGAAGAAGATATGTGAAGTCACATGGTTGATTCCGGCGGGTACGTAAATACTGATAATGTCTCATGATGATCCTCTAAGTCATGCTCGTCACCCGAGTCGATGAGGAAGTGACCACACTGGAGGCAGAGTTCCTACACTCTATAATTGAGCATAATGAGGTATTAGAAGTTAATGGGTGGGCACCTAAATTTGAACCATTGCCACCAAATGAGGACAAGACATTGCCTTCTGAGGAGAGGCCACCTAAGCTCGAGCTAAAACCCTTCCCAACACCTCAAATATGCCTTCTTAGGGGAAGAGGAAACCTTTCCAGTAATCATATCTTCCTCCTTAGAATTGAATCAAGAAAATCAACTTTTGGAGATATTGAAACCCACGTAACTCCGTTTAGGGTCGGACAATCAAGGTATATTAAGGGAATTAGTCCCTTGATCTCGCACACATAGAATTCACTTAGAAGAGGATAAACCTTCTAGGCAACCACATGCAGACGACGAACCCACAATGAAAGAAGTGGTAAAGAAGGAAGCTTTAAAACTCTTGGATATAGGGGTTATTTAATTCATCGCAGATAAAGAAACGGGTTACCAACACAGTAGTTCCTAAGAAACTGGAGTCACTTCGTGGTCACAAATGAAAACAATGAGCTCATATATTCCCACTGCATCACTAGGATGGAGGGTGCATAGATTATAGGAAACTTAATGCAGTAATTAGGAAAGACCATTTTCCTCTTCCGCTTGTTGATCAAATGTTAGAAAGAGTCAGCAGGCATGAATTTAATGCTTTTTAATGGGTACCTGTAATAAATCAAATTGAGATAGCTTTGAAGATCAAGTCCTTTGTACCTTTGCTTTAGGAAAAATGCACTTTGATTATGCAATACACCTCGAACCTTTCAACGGTGCATGATGGGAATCTTCAAAGGACATGATAGAAATCATATCGGAAATTTCTACGGATGATTTCTCATGGTGACTCATTCGAGAGTCAGTTGAGAATTTACTTTAGTTTTAGAAAGGTGTCAAGAGAAAAATCTTGTGTTAAATTGGGAAAAATGTCATTTTATGGTAACCCAAGGGATTGTCTTAGCCATAGTATCAAAAAATGGAATTGAAGTCATAAGGCCAAAGTCGAGCTTGATTTCCAACCTACCTACTCCTAAGTAAAAGAGACATAAGGTCATTCTTGGCTACGCCGGTTTCGCGTAAGAATTATAAAGATTTCCAGTGCTATAGCTCGTCCCTTATGTACTTTACTTTGCCAAAGAGTCCTTTTCACATGGTCACAAGCTTCAGACATTGCTTACTAAACCTCAAAAATATGTTAGTGTCACTCTCCCATCATGCTAGCCTCCTAATCGACCTTCCATTCGAGATCATGTGTGACGCCTAGTGATTACGCTATAGGGGCTAGTTTTTAGGACGTGAGGGAAGACAAAAGGTTTATATGTAATCTAATATGCCAAGAAAACACTGACTCAGACAAGCAAATCAATCCACAAACTACGTAAAAGAGTTTTAGTCGTTGTGTTTGTATTAGAGAAGTTTAGTCATACATTGTAGCCTCTCCCAGAACTACTCATTGCATCATAACACCTAAGTACCCGCCTTCTAAGCAGATACAAAGCCCCTGCTAACTAGGTGGATTCTCCTATGCCAAGAATTCAATTGACCATTAAGATAAAAAGGGTCGAAATGTGGTCATTTTAATCTTTATCCTGATTAGTTCCAGAATCAAATTCTCATGGCATACCCATAGGTGACAGTTTTCCTGATGAACAACTCTTGTTTCTTGTTCATTGCCCATGGTATGCTGACATCAGAATTACCTAGTCACGGTCAGATCCCATCCTAGTGGACACCCCAATAAAAGGAAATTTTTGATGATATTAAGAAGTATTACTTTGATGATCCATATCTATTTAAATAACGTCCCAGATCAATTAATGAGAAGATGTGTACCTAAATACGATGAGCAAGATTAGATCTTAACCTTCGCCATTCAAGCCTCGTGGAGGATATTTCTCTCAAAGACGAAAAATGCCAGATAAGATTTTGCAAGTCGGTTTTTACCGCCTACCCCGTTTAAAGATTGCTCAATTTTGCAAAACTTGTACTCTGGGTGTCAACAATTAGGCGGAGTCACAAAAGGAACATGATGCCTCTTACCCAATTCTAATCATCAAATCTTTGATTGTCAGTATAGATCATGGGGCCTTTTCCCCCTTCTGTGGGTATCTTTACATCTCCGTGATCCGTTGATTATGTGTCTATGGGTCGAAGACCTAACGAGAACTAATGACTACAAGGGTTGTTTTGAAATTTATAAAGGAACACATTTTTTTCTCGCTTGAGTACCTCGTGGCAATTATTAGTGACGGACTCCACTTTGTAATCGATCTTCGAAAAATCATAAAAAAATATGGGTCACCTATAAAGTTTCCACAAAGATAGCTCAATCTACGCACTCAATCTGGCCAAGTCGAACTAGCTAATAGGAGAGATAAAACATATTTGGAAAAATCTGCTCCAAATCGCAAGACTGTCTCTTCGACTTGTCGACGCCTGGGGCCTACTCGCACCGCTTTTAAAACCATTCCCGGTATGTCTCCCCATAGGCTTGTTTATGGAAAGGCTTGTCATCTACCAAATGAAATGGAATATAGAGCTTATCACGGCGAGCTTTAATTCGATTTAACTCAAGGTGCAAATGTGATGCAGCTTAACGAGTTTGACGAGTTGCGGCAGAGTCATATGAAAGCTTCTTAATTTACAAAGAGCGGCTCAAGTCTCTTTCCATGACAAACTATTGCCCGGAAAACGCTCAACCAAACCAAAAGGTCCCGTCGTATGTACCTCCCGGCTGCAATTTATTCCGGTGGAAACTTCGCCCGTTGACTGGCCCCATTCATCGTTAAGGTAGTTTACCCGGCTATGGAGCCGTGGAAATTGAGAATTTATAACGGGAAGTCTTCTTCAAAGTTAATGGTTAACGCCTGCCATTCCTCGAAAGGGCCTAATCTTCAAGAAATTAAAGTGACTTGGTAGATCCACTCACCGTGATATCTGACGCAGTAAATCTATTCTCCTAAATTGTTGTATATAGTTTTGATTTTGGTTTATTTTCGTTCTTGCTTTCTATTTATTTTTACGGTTTTCTTTCATAAAATATAAAATAAAAACGGGCCTCGCTTCTATGTTGCCTCCAATTCATGTAGGGTACCTCTTAGTTTCCTCATGCATTGAGGTAATGCCTCATTTCGTTGTGGGTAGGTGCTACACCGGTTAACCTAGAACTATGCGCTTGTTACATGTCTGTATGGTCAAAATTTTCAACTATGGCTCTGAAAGAGGCAATTGCCTCACCCGCAATGTACATACCCGCATGATTTCATACACACCTACATCATCTTATCAGATGTACACCTTAATCATATATACATAAATCTTTATGTTCTTCCGTGATTGTTCCCTTTGGCATTCTCATTTCATTGCTCACACAAACCACGTAATCTAACGCCATATTTTTCGATTTTACTCGCTACTCCCATTTGTGCATCAATTTGGTACGCCATGTTAACTCATGAATTCATGTCCATGTGGAACTGCAAGAAATCAAAAATGGATTAGAGGCCATCAATTCAATGTACACTTGCAAACTCGTATCGCCTCACCTCAGACCTATTTTGAGCCTTGTTGTCACGTTGTCTAATCCCTAAGACCCCGATCACTAGAAAAGCAATGGACCCTTTGAAAGATTGAAAATATCCAAAGAAGTGGGAACTGACCAATTTATGAATACACTGGCCAGAATCCGAACAAAGGAAAAAGTGAGCATGAAAGAAAACCCGGATGGAAGGTGGGGCTGACAAGGCTAAATTTTACACCAGCATCACTGTTCCAAATTTGAAAGAAAAAAATCAAAAAAAATCAAAAAAAAAAAAATCAATTTGAAGAGGCACGCAGACACCCTAAAAGTGTACCTAAGATGTCTTTACTAAAACTGGGCAGAAGAAAGTGTACCTAAGCACACCACTAATGTGTACCGGCATAATCGCAAAATGGATAAGACCTTAGCAAACAAGATAATTCACTAATGTGTACTTGCATACGCGGGCGGGCTTTTGATAAGAAAGCGGTTTTAATCCAAAATTTGGCTTTGACATTCCAAACGCTCATCCACTTCCACACAAGCCAAGCTCCTAACCTTTTGAAACCCTCTCACAAAAGTATTCCCAAGTTCTGCTTCGCTAGTGGTTTCCTTCAGCTTCGTGCCCGATTCTCCTCTTGGCAAATTTCGTGACGGATGTGGTAAGCCTCTTTTGAAACTCCATTGAGAGTTGCGGTGCTAGTCTAAGAATTATACATGGACCTGTTTGCTTTTATTTCGTTAGTAGCTCTCGTACTTGGTGGTTTACTATCCCTGCTGAGGGCAATGGGAGGAAGTATTATCCGATCCGCACGGCTAGTCTGCCAGATAGGCCTCTCGGGATCTTGTTATATATATATGGGCCATCTGCGCTATTATTGCATCCTTACATCTCATGGTACGATCCAAGAAAGATCGGGAAAGGAAAAAAGCGCTTCTGGCCCTTCCATGGAGTCATTTCACAGGCGAATGATTCCCCAAGAAATGAAAAGGGCAAGGTGCGTGATAGAGCCTCAGAGAAGGAAGTGTCGTGGAAGCGATAATGATGATGATGAAGTAGAAGTTATATGCCTATTTATGACTCCAGTCATCAGAAAACGTAACACCAATTGCAAACGTGGATTTCATCATGGTAAAGCGCGAAAATTGGTATTATTTTTATTCATCCATCAGAATATCAAGATCAATATGCAATTCATGCACCTTATGTCCGTGGATACGACACGATCTGGTTCGGGAGTTCTACACCAATTTGAAAGAAAATCAACGTTAAGACCGTATTATATTACCAAGACGGGTACAGCCATTGTATCACCCCGATTCAATAGCTACATTCTTATAGAGATGTCCGCCCGCCATTTCGGGATCACCATACCCACTTGGGCTATCATCGGTTTGATGCCCAACAGCCACCAATGGTGCACTCACCCGCACCGCTGAATGGTACATTTAAAAGAATTCAGACACGTAGTAGAAGCCTGCCTGACATGCATTGATGAATGAAGATTGTCCATGATCAAATCAATCAAGGGCAACAGAAACTCAGCCAGAGAACAAATTCAAATTCTTATATGAAGTCAGCGACTGAAAATCAATGATTATGCTTAGGCCAGTGGTGTGATGAGGACTTTCTCATAAAGATTCAGATGAGAGGAAAGACATATCCATCTCCATCGCTGTGATTTAACCCTGGAAGAAGCAGAATGAGGGGAGCAAAGGAAGAAAAAGGAAAAACGTTTAGGAAGAAATTATTACAAAACAAACCCAGGCTAAAAGCCTCGAGCAGCATCCACTAGACCCTTGCCTTCTCACAAATCTTCCTTCCATATAAATGATCACTCCTGGTCCTCATCTGCTGTTATCAATGACTTCATGAGTACATCTCAGCTGAAGAGAATGGAGCCACAAGAAGTATTCATTTACTTGGGGAAGGTATGAACTTGACCGATTCTCGAGGCTGAGAGTCATATTTTCCAAGGAGAGTCTGCACGATGGATGCCATAATTTCCCCCAATTTATAGAGATTCAGAGGGAACTGATGACTGGCCAATGAGGATGCATTTTCTTGCAGGATGGAGGACGTATAGTTGTTTTCTGCGCTAGACTAGGTGGTGTTGCAAATTCAAGAAGTGTGACCAAATAAGGCAGTGCCACACCCATTTTGATCATTTACCTTTTTTCGCCTCTGCCCTGCATGTAAGGCCTAGCAAACCTTAAGACTTTTGATTCCAGCTTATAAGTTCTGGCTGCTTCTTCCGACATTATGGTAGTTATGGTGTTCATGTTAAATGTTTGCTTCCATTATATCGATCGCTACAGCTCACTGTTTGCATGACGCTTTACGCTTCTTCCACCTATAGTCCCTTATTTGAAACAACTCCATTTTGTGTCGCTTGTCATTGCGCTGTGAAGGTAAGACTGTATTGGTCTAAATGAGTCAGACCGTGCATACTAAAGGTGTGAAGTAATATATTTCAGTATTTCTATTTCTGAGGATCTTGCAAAGCTTAATTGTACCGAAATACTTTGTCGGGAATTCATAACCAAAGGTAGTTCTAGTTCAAATCTTGCTAGGACTAGCAAGATGGTGTCAGTGTGATGAATACACAATCGAGCAGCAATTATAGAACTTAGCACATACAAATCACACTCTACCTACATTTGGCATGAGGATAGATACTTTTAATTCTTTTACAGGTTTTTGCACTTGTGCGTGTCTTTCAAAGTCTAAGGCATAAGTGTACAAAGATTTATGGCCGGAAGCAAATATAATCATCGAGATGGCAAACGATTGATGAAGTTTCAAGAACTCCAACAATACTAGAAAAGCACCAGTGGGCAAAGTGTACCGGTACACCATTAATGTGTACCAGTACACCTTACTCGAAAAGTGGTAAGAGAAGTACCGTACACCACACGTGTACCAGACACCCGCATGGAAATCGGGAATTGCTTAGAATCTGATCCTAACGTAAGGGCACACTACAATCAACCTTGAAATGGGAAATCACATTGAGAGGGGTATAAAAGCAATAGACAAGCAAGGAGAAGGCAGCTTTTTGATTCTGAAGTTTAGGCTTTCTACGTGGGAGGTTGTTTTTCTCCATAGTTTTGAGTTGAAGTTTTATAGATCCAGATTGAGGATTTTTATTATTTATGATTTTGGATTCAAGCACACAATCTTCGTGAACATACACTCGCTTTCACCTCAAGATTTGCATTTTTCTATATACCTAGGTTTTGCAATTGAATCGATTCATCATTGGGTGGCTGCTTCTTAAGTGAATAAATTCTCTTCAATTATGATTTTCTTATTAAGTTCCATGGAGTTCTAAACTTCTATGCTGGGATTCCACGGTGGAAACTCACCCTGATCAAGGTAATTTCCTCAATACCTCTTATGAACCTCAATGGATTGTACGATGTTAATTGCTTGTGCAAACACTATAAAAAACCTTAGTTGGGCATTCTCTTGACAACATGTGAACGAGTGATACTCTATTACGTTGTGCTTGATTACAAATGCAAACCAAGAGACTGGAATTAATTGGGAATAAGTGACTAACATCATTCAATCATCTTTCCTTTCAAAGAGCATTTAAGGATAAATCTTTCCATCAAGACCATTTATCAATGGCTTTAGATGAGTTTGAAAATAAGAGGTGGGAGTTACGTATCAGAACTGAGGGAACCCTAAGAACCCGCAATCGTCTTTTCTATTTCCAAAACATTCAACCAATCAATCACCAACCGTCAAAACAAATACAACCCTATAATTCTCTTTTAAACTACACCTTTGTGGAAATAGCTCCTACTGGTCAACAAAATTCGACCACTCCCCCGTGTGGGAGATGACCGGATTCCCACAGATTACATAGATACAACCTGTAATTCTACGCTGGGAATAGGAATCTTGTATACGACAGCAATGGCTAATGTAAAATCTTAAAAATGCCCGTAATGTTGTATTTTTGGGCAATTGCTTTAACGATCAACGCTAGCATGAGAACCTTATTAAATGATTAAGAGAGGTTCAAATAAGATCGTGAATCCGACGGAAAACGTGAGGCTGCATTCTCGTCACTGCTGCAAGCCGTTTGCGGTCGGCGATATTCACGAGTATGAATAAGTGCCAGGAAGTACGTTAAGCTTCGCTTATAATGAGATTAATATTTCGCCGTATTCGGCTTTGAGGTGTAGGCTAAAAGCAAAGGCGAAATTGCGAAAATTGTGCCTAAGTTTAGTGCGTAAAAGGTGAGTGTTCTAAACCTATTTTCTCAAATACTAGTGTATTATTATTATAAACCTGCTTTTATTAATCGGGTATTTAATGGTTTGAGTTGTAAAACCATTTTTCAAGTGTGCGACAGAAATAAGCAAATGGTTTTGAAGTATTAAACCATTTTTCAAGCAAGCAGTAAGCAAATGGTTTTGAATTGTAAACCATTTTTCAAAGATAAGCAAGTAACAGGCTTCGGAAATAGTAAAACCATTTTTCAAAGAGCAAGCAAAGGGAATATTTGTGAAAATGTAGCCTAACTAAAATCCCTAGTTCTAAGCAAGAAAAACCGTCAGAGGTATCTCAGACGTGCATGGTGGTGTTAGATATCATACATGCATTTGGCTTTGCCCTGGCTTCGCAAACTTGCGCTACGATCATGGCATTTAAAGGAGACTGGCACGATGTGAGTATATAAGGTTATGGAGTTTAACTAAATTATGGTGATATGATACGTGTCAATCCCACCATATTTACCGGAAGTGTGGCGGCCAAGGCCCTTCCACCGCACGCCGATGCCCAGCCCTGTTCACTAGTGTACAACAAGCAAGTATAGCCCTCTAAGGATAAGATGATTTATAAGCATGATCATTTAGTTTTGAAAAATCAACTATTGGTAACGGTTGGAGCAGTTCTCGTGAGATTTTAATGCACGGTTGAGCCCGTGCCCTGCATTTTAAAAGCAAACGGTTGAGCACGTTCGCTATATTTAAAACGGAGCTGGCCGAGCCTGTGCTCCCGTGGTGATTTTAAAGAACCCGCTTGAGCCCATGCTTCGCTTATTTTAAAGCATGCTATTGAGCCTGGCCTCAGAAGCTTATAAAAAGTTTTGGAAACTTTTAAAGCAAGAGATTTGAGAAATGTTTTATACATTTTTAAAGCAAGAGGTTTATAAAAAGTTTTTATAAACTTTTAAAGCAAGCAAGGTAAAGCAAGCAAGCAAGAGAATTGAGAAAAGTTTTAGAAACTTTTAAAGCCAGCAAGTAAGCAAGCCAAGCTTCTGGAATATATCTTGTAAAAGATTGTTTTACAGTTTTAAGATGTTTTTCAGAAAAAGCAAACATTTTGATAAAGATACACCACCGAGCCTATTTAAATTTCATTATTTTTGTTTTAAAACTATTTTCCAAGTACAGCACTCAAGGCCGTAAAGGTATTGTATCTTCCCGACATTTGTACAAGTGTTGTAATTACACATTTTGTAAGGATATACTTTGAATTTGTATAATGAAGCATATGTATGTACATAGTGTAGTTTTGTGAGAATGTATGTTGGTCATTGCCACATATTTTGAAAAGTGAAAATTTGGGTGTATACATGGATTTGAATATATCCTATGCAAATTATGCCAAGCCGAGGTTTTACCGCTACCAAGATTTTACCAATCCTGTTGGAAAAAAGAAAGAAATTTTTTATACGAGGTTTAAGTAAGTAATCATTTCATAGATTTCTAGTCAGCAGAGGTAAACCCGCTTAGGATTTCTCGTGGGAGGCACGCACACCCGCCGCTAGAAGGGGTGGGGTGTGTCAATGACCTTCTTTCGTTGAGAAGAAAATAATAAATCAAATATAGATCCATTCTTGTGATGGAGCTAGTTTTTTCAAAGTTGATCATAAATAATAAAGACTAACCGACGTAAATTCACTGAAATTGAAAACGAACTTAAAAAAATGAACTTCATAAAGTTTCCAAATTCATTTAATCAGACAATAATGAAAAACAAACTTTTACAATGAACCAAATTTCTAAACCTTCACACCAGACATCGTTCAATCCAAAAGAAAGTAGCTAAAATGCTACTCTAAAACTACACAAAAGAAAAAGAAAATTAAAAGAAAATAATATACAAGATTCTCCACTACCTGTGGTTCCCGGTTTGGGGAAGCTGCGCATAGTGCCCTAGATACGTCTATTTATAGATTTTCAAATGATAGGCCGCACTTTTAGGCACTAATTGTGGATCCCCAAAAATTCTAGCCCAATCAGTAACTTTGTCATGCCATAGAAAGTTCTGTCGCGACATAGTTTTAATCTTTATTGCCCAGCACCTTGTCGTAGCATGCAATTTCTATCGCGACATATTTTTATGCTCTCTTGAATTTATCGCGATACATAAGGCAATGTTACAATTCTTGGATACCTTGCAATTTGAATACTTAATAGTGTGTCAGAATGAAGAAATCGCTTTATCGCGATCGTAGTTTCCTTCTCGCTTATGCTACTTTGTGTCGCGACATAGAATTTTTGTGTCACGACAGAGTTTCTGAGTCTTCTGCTTTCTTTTATGTCGCGACCTAGCTTCCAGTTGTTGTGACAAAATTTTGCCTTGAGTTTTTCTTATCTATTTCACAATGAGGCAAAGAGGTTGCGAAGCATTCTCTTGTGGTTCTTTCAACCTTTGCCGATCGAGCAAAACATCAGCGATAGAGTTTCACAAGCCGCTCGGGTCTCATGGTCGCGATACAATTTTTCTTTGTCATAATTCCAATCGCTTTTTATCCCGTCAATGGCCGAACTGTTTGTTGCAACATTAAAGTCTTTGTCACGACATATTTGTCTTGGTTAGTCTCATGTCTCTCTTCCATTTTCTATCGCGACATAAAACTTCTATCGCGACTGAAATCTCTTACTCATCACTTTTATTGTGTTGAAATAATTTTCTTTTGTAGCAATAGAGATTTTTGCATTGTTTTCTTTATCGGTCGCAACATAAGTTTTGCAGGTCTTTATTCTAAACTTCTGTCATGATAGTAGCCATCTTTGTCAAGCAATAGATTTCACTTCAACCTCACGCTGTGTTCGTCGCGACTTAAAAGTTCTCGTCGGAATAATTATCGAATTCGAATGTCAGATTACGACATAGTTTTCTTCTTTCGCGACTTATAATCCGCTTCGGGTCTTCATTATGTTTAAATGTTCACGCGAACATAGAAAAATTCTATCACGTGACTGTCTTGATCTCGTCTTACTTTTTTTGCCATTTTCTATCGCTACAAAAATTTCGCTTCGACAGTGAGCTTCAACTATCTTCAATTCTTTATGTCATGATAGAATTGTGAGATGTCGCGACATGAGTTTAATTTCCATGTGATTGATCAGTGTCGCAACATGAGTTAGGAATGTCGCGACATTCTTCTTTATGAACTTCCTCCAAACTTTGTCACGAGACAAATAAATCCATCGGCTTCAAATATAACCAGCCACTATAAAAAAATTGGGATCGTGGATAAATTTCATTTCCTCGCTTGAGTTCGGGCCTTTGATCCTTGTTGCGACATAACTCCTGCTGGTCCATTAGGATTCTATCGCGACATTTTAAAACTGTATCGCAATAGAGGATTTTGCCCTGGCCAATTTTTCTGCTTTTCTTGTTCGAATTGTTTTTTTTTTTTTTTAATTAAAAACCTGAAAAACAAAAAGTTGGTGAATATTCCATAATTCAGCATTAAAATGAATTATAAACTTCTAAAATTATGCCAGAAAAATGGATAAAAATATATGAGTTTAGAACTCATCAAGTGCTAAAGAGGCCAACCAACTTATCGAAGATTTGGCCAAAAGCAACTATAGAGCCCCAGTTGAGGACTCTGTGATAAATAAAAGATCAAAGGAAGAGGTATGCTAGAGCTTAACAGATGATCAATAGAGGCAAGCTGACGCTGATGAGCAAGACATTGGGAGCTACCTACTAAGAGGCCATCCAGCAATACAAATGGAATAGAAGAAAAGGAGGGAGAGCAGAATGCATGACCCATTAGGACTTGCCTGAGGGTCCCTATCAGGTGGAGGAGGCTTAGTTTGTTAGTGGCGACAGAAGCTACAATTTCAAGCCCAACAAAAACCTTCCAACCCACTATAGTCCTGCATTGAGAAACCATGAAAATTTTTCCTATGGAAGTGGAGTACAGCATGGTCCAAGACCAGTACAGAATTTTCATCAACAATACGCTCCACAAGGTTTCCAAGGGTAGCAACAGCAAAACAACGAAAGAGCTAAGAACCAGGGCTAAAGAAGGCCCCAGTCTTTTGAAGATCAAATGTTGAGCTTCATGGGAGAGAACAAAAGACTGTTGAACATTCATGAACAAAAGTTTGTTAAGCTAGTAGAATTCTAGGCAAACACAAATGTGTTTTAGGACAACACTAATGCATCTTTAAAGAACTGAGACTCGTGTGGGGCAAACGCCTCATCAATACAAAATCAGTCTAGTGGATTCCTTCCTAAGTGACACAAAGAAGATTCCCAAGGACTCCGCATGGAAATTACTCCTTCTTGAGGAGGGCGTAGAATTTCAAAAAGAAAGAAGAAGAGAAATGAAATGACTGAGAAAGAAGATAAGATTGAAGCTGGAAAAGAAAGTGAGCAGAGTGCTTCGAATTGTTCAAGAAAGAAAATCTATGGTGTAGCAGATAGCCGCTTGAGGAAGGAAAATCAGAAAGAAAGAGGAGGTAAGAGCCTGCGCCTTGTTCCATCCTTAGAGGCTACATAACCAAAGATAGATGATCAATTCTCTCTAAATTTTGAACATTTTCAAGAAGATAGAGGTGGAATATCTCTTTTGTTGAGGGGCATTGGCTCAAATGCCTCATTATGCCAAGTTCGGCAAATATATTCGAGCAAGAAGAGAAAACTTGATGAAGAAGGAGTAGTGAGTCTATCAAATCCACTTGTAGTGTTGTGATCCGGAATAATTTGCCAATGAAGATGCAAGATCTGCTGTACCTTCCACCATTCCCTGCACCATAGGGAATTATGAATTTGGAAGAGCATTGTGTGACTCTGGAGCAAGTATCAACCTGATGCCACTATCTGTTGTGAAGAGGCTAAGTTTGGGGGAGCTTACTCCTACAGCTATGACACTTCAAATGGCAGACATAACTATGGCTTAGCCAAAGGGAATCCTTGAAGATGTACTGATCAAGGTAGGGAAGTTTATTTTCCTTGTGGATTTTGTGGTGATTGATATGGAAGAAGATAAACAAGTGCCACTGCTGTTGGGAAGGTCATTCCTTGCCACAGGAGCATCCTTAATAGATGTAAAGAAATGAGAGCTCACTCTCAAAGTGGGGAAAGAAGAAGTACACTTCAATCTGAATCAGAGTTTGAACTAGCATGATTTTGACGATGTTGAATATAAGATTGTAGAACAAGTAGTTTCCATCAGTCCTAAACTGATCTATGATTGTAAAATCCTCAATTCAATGAATGAGAATATGAAGAATTTTCTTGTGCATATTGAGGCCCTTGATGTTGAATATATGAATTTAGTCTTGAATCTTAAAGAAAAGTACTACCTAGTGCTAAATCATGTAAAAAGTCAAGCAACAAAGAAGAGAATGAACAAGAAGTTGAAAGGAATGCAAAAACATCAACTGAACATCAAAGAATAATGAACCTAGTGACGAAAGAAGTTTTCAGAAAATAGGTATTGAAATGGCTGAATGTAGGATTTATCTATGTAATCTCAGACAGCCTTTGGGTGAGCCCAGTTCATGTGGTTCCCAAAAATGGTGGATTTACAGTCATCAAAAATGAGGAAAAATGAACTGATTCTAACAAGAACTGTGACAGGATGGAGGGTGTGCATTGATTACAGAAAATTGAACACAACAACCAAAAAGGTTCACTATCCTTTGCCCTTTATTGATCAAATGTTGGACAGGTTGGGTGAACACCCTTACTTCTGTTTTCTTGATGGATATTCTAGTTATAATCAAATTGCCATTGCCCTTGAGGACCAGGAGAATACTACTTTTACATGTCCTTATGGAACCTTTGATTTTAGAAGGATGTCATTTGGATTATGTAATGATCCTGCCACCTTCCAAAGATGTATGATGTCTATGTTCTCCGGGATGAGGGAATAATAGGCTATGGAAATTTTTATGGATGACTTCTCAGTATATGGTTCCAGTTTTGAGCATTGCCTAAAAAGTTTAGAGACTGTATTACAGAGGTGCCAAGACAAGAATTTAGCTCTGAATTGGGAAAAATGTCATTTCATGGTAACAGAATGAATTGTCTTAGGACATAAAATTTCTACAATTGGGCTAAAAGTTGACTAAGCTAAGGTTTCTATGATTGAAACTCTAATGCCACCTAATACAATAAAGGGATTAGAGTTTTGGGACATGCTGGATTTACGTAAGATTTATCAAAAACTTCAAAATTTTCAAACCATTATGCAGACTCACTGGAAAACGATACAGTTTGAACTTGATGACTTTGCTTGTCCGCAGATTTAAAGAAATAAATCCGTGTCAGTTATAGCTCTCATCATGGCAACACCATCCTGGAACAAAGAGTTTGAAATCATGTGTGATGTCAGTGACTATCCAATGGGAGCAGTTTTGGGACAAAGAATAGAGAAAATTTTCAGAGTAATATACTATGCCTGGGTACAATGTTAATGAGGCAAGAGAATCCACTAACTACAAAAAAATGATGCTAAATAATGGTGTTTGCTTGTAAAAAATTTAGAACATATATTTTGGGTCTCATGTCATCATACACACTGATCATGCAGCAATTAAGTATCTAATGGCAAAGAAAAAGATGCTAAACTTGGTGACCGATCGATGGGTGCTATCGTCAAGTGTAATTTGATTTAGAAATCATGACAAAAGGGAGGGATAATGTGATAGCGATCACTTGTCAAGATTTAGAAAAAGCTTATCAGAGATGTGAAAAGAGTGACAAAAATTGAAGAAAATTTCCCATGAGCAATTTTTCAAGTGTTAGTCCAATCACCCTGGTATGTTGATATTGTTAATTACTTAGCTTATGGATAATCAACAGATTTCACATTAGTTAAAAGAATCGAGAACCGATACTAAAGTACATATATGGGATAACCATTGTTGTTTTAGAAGAGTGGGCATATCAGATCATCGTAGATGTAGTTCTATAAGATGAGCAAGGTGGAATTATTGATAATGCGTCATGCATCACCATATGGAGGCAATTTCGCATGAGACAATGTACCCTAGGAAAATTCCTCCAATCAGGTTTCATCGACTTACCATTCGTAGACCGCTCGAACGGGTTAAGCATCGTGGATAGATGTCGTGAATAGGCAATATAAATAGAAGAAATGAAACGCCTCTATAAGGGATCCTGGTGGTGCAGATTTTTAATGTATGTGGGATAGATTTTATGGGACCTTTCCCACCCTCATTTGGAAATCAATACATTCTCTTAGTTGTGGACTATGTATCCAAATGAGTAAGGTGCGCTTTCCAAGAATGATAACACACCAAGTGTGGGTTTATTCAAAGAAATATCTTCAGCAGATTTAGAGCCCCAAGGACAATCATTAGTGATAAGGTAAGCCATTTTCCAAACCAGATGTTTGCAAAACTCATGAGTATATATTGAATCAGACATGTTATGGGATTAGCTTATCACCCTCAATCAAATGGACAAGCAGAAATATCCAATAGGGGGATATAGAACATATTGGAAAAGACAGTAAGCATCAGCAGGAAAGACTGCTTTGTCAAGCTAGATGATGCATTGTGGGCTTACAAGGTTGCTTATAAATCTCCAATAGGAATGTCCCCATACAAGTTAGTATTTGGGAAACTCGCATTCCCTCAGCTCAATACAAAGCTATGTGGGCAATCAAGAAAATGAATTGTGATTTCAAAGTTGCTAAAGAGAAGAGACTACTCCAATTGAATGAACTGGAAGAGCTGAGAAATGAAGCTTATGATAATGCTAAAATCTACAAAGATAAGACTAAAAAGTGGCATGATCAGAAGATTATGAGGAAAGAGTTCAGAGTAGGAGAGCTAGTCCTACTGCACAATTCCGGCTAAAACTTTTTCCAAGAAAACTCAAGTCAAGGTGGAGTGGTTCATACAGTGAAGTTTGACTGCCTTCTTTATCGCATAGCTTGCACATCTCCCGCATACAAATGAATATATAACGAAATGATCGAATCTGAAAATCCGAAAGGTTATTGTTCGCTTAAATTAAGATTCTTCAATATCGATAGACTTGTAGTCACAAGCATGAAACTCGAATTTACAATAAATGGGTAAAACAAGTAATAATTTTCTGCTTGAAAGAAGAAAACACCTTCTCAATGTCGCGACATTGAAAAAAATGTCACGATACCGATTCCAAAAATTTCCCCAATGTCACTACATTGCAGTTATATAAAAACGACATAAAGATTAACATTCTGGCAATGTCGCGACATCAAAACTTAATGTCGCGACATTGAAATTCCAATGTCGTGACATCAATTGAAGTTAATAAGAAAGCGAACGCAATGTTGCGACAATAAATCTCCAATGTCGCGACATCAAGCCAATGTCATGACATCACAACTCCAATGTCGTGACATTGCACTGAGTCACTTAGAACATTAAGTCAATGTCGCGACATTGACAACTACAATGTCACGACATCACAGTTAGGGCAACCTACCTATTTAAGGATAATATTTCTGTGGAGATTGTCAAATTCAAATCAAATCTCTCAAACTTTCTAACCCTAGCTTTTTCCAAATCTCCCTTAAACAAAGTAATTTAGTTCTTCGACCCTTGACGAAGTGATAGGAAAAGCGGTAGAAGAAGTTCTAAGAGAGAGGGCGGAGGAAGGGAACCAAGAAACTGCTTTAGAGGTAGTTCCTGAAGAAATTGAGGTTGTTGTGGACCTTACCCGATCCACGGGCCTGTGCGACTCGCTTTTAAAATGAAAAGAAAATGTGGGTTGATTTTCGAGTTTTGAAAATTCCGTCCCCTATGAGGAACAGTTTTACTTTGGATTCGCCAAATACTTTTTTTTTTTTTTTTTTAAATGGGGAAAATGAAGTAAGAACAAAAACCCCACATTGACTCAAGTCAGGAAAAAGAGGTCTACAAAACTAGATTTCTGGGTTCGGAGATCAGTTTACCCATTGGGAAGGTACCTTATGCGAGGTAATGTCCTCTAGGCCCGAAACTCGCCATAATTATAATCGATATGTGGAAGCATACGGGTCAAAGATCAAACAACCTCCCTAGGCTACATAGATGACTAATCACACCAACCTACTCAAGATTCAAATATAAACACTCAACCAATCAAACAATGGGTGCACTGTGGTCCATAGCCAAGCAATCGTAAGAGGTTGCTAACAAGCCCAAATGCACTACAAATGTCAAAGTCCAAACACCATGTACACATGCTGAATACAAATACCAACTCCCAAGCACGTACTTGAGGTCCTTAACCATGCGCTGCAGGAATAGGTAAGGCAAATAATACATCATACATCATGCATTTAAAACCAAATATCAGATCCCATACTAAAAGAAGGGAAGTAGGTTGAAATGAGGTAAGTGGTTTGCTTGCTTTAGCACACATTGCTTTAAAATCCCACAAACCAAACCATACTTACGAATCCCACATTGCCCACTTCCCCACATTGTTCAAACCAAAACTGAACTCAGACCCTAAAGGCGCCCACAGGTTCCTTGGAGAAAATGGGAGCACACCATAATAGATTCGGGCTTGAAACATGCTAAAATAGGGGGCTACCCATGAGCTATCTTGTACAATCAAGTTGAAATGACTCAATAAGTCTAAAAGATTGAGAAAAATTATGAAACTTTGTCAAAAATTCTTCATGCAGTAAGTGAACGGAATAAAACAAACGGATACGATTCTGAGCCCGGATGACTGAGAACCAACTAAAACACGGCAAAGTGTTCTAAAACGGGGCTACAATCAAGCCACCCCATTTTATTAAAATGAAGACCATGGGATTCACTAATTTACAAGCAATGCAGCCACCTAGATCCCTGGAACCAAACTGAAATTCAGTTACCTAAATCCCATGAACCTTAGCTGTAAATTAACGAGCATAAAGCCTCCACATACAACCATCGGCCTGAAAGCGCTATCTACAAAACGCCGCAAATGACAAAATCCTGGAATAGAACCTGGCAACTGGTCTGCAATGGCAAAGGCTCAACTAAACCCAAGGACAAGAGACAACCTTGCAATCACACACCTGGCATTCAACTAAGAATCGCAGAAACCTGCCATCCAACTCAATACACAAACCCAAGCCGCTTCGTGAAAACTAAACCTATCGAACCGGCTTGGCCCGCTTCCAACTGGTTCACGGCTTGAGAAGTTTTCAAATTTCAGAACCTTCCCCTACAGGAGTCAGAACTAAACAATAGAGACAGTGCAATTTGACTTCAATGAGTGAGAATCATACAAACAAAGCACAAAGTACTAAATCGCTTATTTCGAAAACCGAACCTAATGAACCGGCGAGTCTGGTTTCCCAACTGGTTCAGTCGGTTGAGGAAAACTCAACCAGAATAAAATTCCTTAAATACGCTGAACAAAACAACGGTGGATGATTCTACCGATGAGTGAGAATCAACTGAAACAAACCATCAGAGCTTAAAACCGGCTACCCAAATAGAATCAAGGAACTTGCCTCTAATGATGAGCTGAAAAACCGTGCATCTATCTAATCCAAAAGGAATGACAATCTATGGAAGTCCCTATGTCATCATTTCATCGTGCGCACCTTGAAGGTCCCCAAGGATAATCAAATGAAATATGCGTTAGAAGGCCACGAGCCTTCCACCAAATCGAAACTCGCCCCACGGACTATTGTCTTACGACAAATCGTGCTTGGGCTAGCCAAGAAAAAAGATATATTTTATTCAAGGATCAGAGCAAAGGGAAGAAGATATGAAATAGAGTGGATCAAGGGTCTAGTTCTTACCTCTTCCACAAAACGCAGAAAAAAATCCAAGCTAAGCATCCGAAAAAAATTAGAAAATGTGCAACTGAGTCCTAAAAATGCCAGTATTCCTTACATCGATCTTTCTCTCCTTTTATACCAATTCCCACCTTCAGCCTCTGAGCCCACTTGGTGTTTTCTTCTGACCTTCAAACCTAGAAAGAGCTCCATTACTCCTTGAAACCACACTCCCAATAACTCCCCTCACTAATCTCTGTATGCAAGCTTACTTTCTTGCTTTAATATTTCACTCACCATATTCACATGATCATAGTGGGCCAATAAAATTCCAGACAAAGCCTAAAATGGACCTAAAATACTGCCCAAGACTGATATGGAGCATATGCGCCGATCCATAAGGGATTTGGGCTCCAAAATCATAAAAACAAATACCCACACAAGTCGTCCCATCAATAGGTTAATTTGAGCAACCGGCCGAGCCGACGGGAGGAAAATTATGAAATTTTGATAGAATGTCTCAATAATAAGGAGACTAACAAAAATGGTGCACAATCAAGCTCGGATGAGGGAGATAGCGATTTAGAAACAAGGGAGGAGTGCTCAAATTACTCCAAAAAATGTTACAGATGCACAAGATTACCCCCGATGAACCAGTCAAACCAATTGGTCAAACGGCTTGAAAAATTATGAATTTAAAAACCTCATCGTGAATAAGGAATTCAACAAAACAAACAGCACATGATTCGAAGTCTGACAAGGGAGATACATCGAAAAACAAGTTTTAAGTGCTCTAAATTTGACATACCCAATAAACTCCGATTGAGCTAAAACCTGTGTGGGGTGGGCGTGACTTGCTTCCTATTGCACAATGCCAACAAAAATTTGCTGATGACACTCCAAGTGAACTACATACGCATCAATGGACTACATACAAGCCCACTTGAGGCCTGAACGCGACTAAGGTTAAATGGGCCCCTAACGGTGCCATATGAGAACGAGCAGGAGCGTGACACCCATGATAAAATGTAAGTGTCGAGGGAAAAATCAGGGTCTATGTCGTGGTGGAAGAAGGAAAGGCCAAGGCCTTCTACTCCAACAAGAGAGAAGAGGCTTTCAAGAAGCATCTCGCCAAGAAAGTGTATGTGGAAGAGAGAGGCTTCAAACAACTCGTATCACCATTCAAGGAGGAAGTGGAACAAAGAGGCTGGGAGACAGTGATCCAACACATAGAACCAAGAAGGAGGGCGTTAGTTAAGGAGTTTTACGCCACTTGGGCGAGTGGAAAGACCTGACATGCTATGTTAGGGGGAGATGGATCCTTTTTGGGGAAAGGGCCATCTCCTAAATATTGGGGCTCAGACAAGTGGGGGAGTGTGCAAAGTATGAGCAGCTCTAAAAGAGCCCAAGCTTCGAAGAGATCACCTGAGAACTCACGAATGGTCTAGGGCAGTGGCAAAGGACTAAGACCATCTGCAACGCCTACATCGATAGGGGGGATCTTATTGAAACTAATAAGGTATGGTTCTACCTTATTAATTTATTGTTCAAGCCTTCAAAGCATGTCTCAACTGTGAGACAGATCAAGGTGATTACTACTATATACAGAAAAGGCTTTAACTCATGTGGGAAAGAATTATCAAAGAGCGATTCGGACTATGCTAAGAACAATTTCTACCCCACTCGATCAATCTCTCATCAAGAGGGGAATACCAGACGGCGAAGATGAAGAGAGCCCTGAAGTCTTCCTCCTCTCACTCACTAGAGTCCCCAAACCGCAGCCTAAGGGGTGGAAGAGGTAGAGAGAATAAGAAAAATAAGAAGAATAGAGGAATAGCCTAGGGAAATAGTCCCTATAGTAGAGACTGAGGAAGAGCTCAGGAATGAAGAAAGGGGGCTCTTGGCGATTACATGGAGAATCCACGCTCTTCCCCACCATTGTAGAAGAGACAAAGAATTCCACCTCATTTAACCGAAAAACAAGGGTAAGCAAAGAGCTGAATCTGAAGAGAGCAAATAGTTCGAATCAAGCAATTTTGATGAAGGAGAGGTGAGAAGAAATGTGAATATGGGATGAACAAATTTCAGAAGAGCTAAGGTGGAGACAACAATCGGGATTGCGTAAAAACAAGAAAAGAAAAGATTTTAGCAAGACTATCCAACAAAGAGATGAGCAAGGAAAGAAGAGCAGCATGAGCACTTATGGGTAAAAGCGGAAAGAGGGATATAGGATTTTGTAAAATGATCAATCAAGAGAGATCAAGGAGTTGACTGCTTATGGAGATAAGGGAGTGCTGAAATGGAACAAAATTTGTTCTTGGCTGTAGAAGCCTCAGTACCGTGATAAAGAACACCGTATCGAAATCAAAGCTACCATATAGAAGAGGGATGAAGAACTAGAGTCTACCCTAAGCTACAGGGAGAAATTGTGCATAGAGAGCATTGACATGGTGAACTAAAACATGAAGCAAAGATGCATCGTCTTAATGAATTCAAGGATCTCTCGAATTCCATCACTGAACAAAAGTAATGAGCTAATCATGCAACATCTTCTAATACAAGAGTGGTGTCTCTTCAACAAGGAAAAAATTAGTTCAACCGGTAAACCAGAATCCTCAATCCCTAAATTAACTCCCTCTCAAGCCAAGTATAAATTTAAACCAATGAATCTCAAGCCCTTAAAATCCCAAAGAAAGAAGAAATGAACTCTATCTCTCTCTCTCTTGCTCTATCTTGGAATCCCATCATTGTAATTCAGTTCTATATAAATAAAAAGCAGTTTCTAAATTTTGTGTGCAAATTTTCTTATTCTTCTTATTTTCCTTTAATTTTACATATATGAGATTTATAATAAATATGAAGTTTGTTATTTGAGAATAATTGAAATTTTAGTTGCACTTAATGCATAAACTGCTGAGATGAAAGGATAACAAGGCAAAACTCTAAATTGAAAATGGGCTAAATAACTTAAACATGATTTTTAGTTGTGATGTCAAGGATAGATAAGCTAAAATTTTTAGAATCTGAAAAACTGAAATTGAGAGCAATGTTAATAAGGCTTTTAATTCTAATTTGATTAAACAATACAGTTCAGAAAATGACTAAACTAACACATTGGTCAAAACTACCTTTAAAACTGATTGTGCTTGGGTTAGGAACACTTTATTGGACTTACTATCAATAAATCTCAAAAGGTTCTGGAACTTGACGCTGATTCGTGCCACAGTAGGTATGCGGAATCAACAAAATTTATATCCTAAAGCTCCTACTGCCGTAGCAAAGCTATTGCAGTATAGTGGTCTAGAGTCGAACACAGGGATGAGTTTTCTTTGCACAAATGATTTACTTTTAAGCTCAAAAATGGTGAATTTAATTTGGATTTTGGGGTTTTGATAAAAATAGGGGGTGTAATGGTTGGTAAACTGAAATTTAAATAAAATAAAATGTAAAAGAAGCCCTTTAAAGTGTCGCTACCGGATTTAGGTTCTAAAGGTCACCGAGGTTCTCGTCCATTTCACGCTGGGAGGATGACATATAGTCATCTCCCCGAACCGATCTCATTTAGCCATAAAACCTAACCCAAAATAATTATCCTTTGAAAGATGGTGTTTACCGAAAGAAGTGGTCTCGATAGTGAAGAATGTTCTCCCTTAACTCACCTTACAATGATTAATAGAGGGTAACTAATGAATCTCAAAGGGATCTAGCAACAAGCATCCACTGAACTCCTAAAGATTACCAAATAAAGGCGTCAATGGTTATGAATTTAGGGGATTTAAAACCAAGAGTTCAAAGAAAACACAACCGTCAAAGAAGGCACTGCGTGAAAAATGTGGGAACCTTCAAAGCAGCCTTCAAATCTTAAAAAACTGCCCAGCAAAATTTCTTCCGTCTGCTGAGAAGGGATTGCCGCCATCCTCCAAGTTGTCATCCTCGGAGAGGGTGTTCGCAAGAGAAAATGAGAGAAAGTCAAGGTAAATGAAAACGCGGAGAGCTTGGAAAGTTTCTCCTCAAAATTTATTACGTATGATTGATGTCCATTTGTTACAAGATCGAGGCTTATATATGTCGTAAAAGGGAAATTACAAAACAATATGAAACAACAAAATTACAATGAGTGGTGAAAGGAGAAAACCAAAACGGTCAGCGGAAACACAAAACAACAAAGGTAGAATCTCGCTACAAACAAAATTTTCATGGCGTAGCGAAAATTCCAAAGGCAGTGAAATTTTCGTAATCGCTCATCCCCGCGCATACTGCTCCATCAAGCCTCGCACTATCTAACTGACCATGCTATTTTTGCTTTCTTTCCCTTTTCCTGATATTCTTTTCTTCCGATTTTGATCCTAACAGTTCAACCAGACTCCTTCATGCTTGAATGACTTACAAACTTGGTGCATTGTGTTTGCAAAACTACAAAATTAGCCACAAAATATGATCAAGAGTATTACTGTAGGACCTCGAATATGTCAATTGGGTTAATTATAACAATTAGTACACAAAAAGCGCTCAAAACCTATTAAAAACAAGGTTCAAAATAGCACTTTTTGGGCACTAATCACACCCCCCAACCTACACATTTCTAGTCCCTTAGAAATGAAAGAAAGAAAGAAAGAGAGCATACAAAACAATAACAAAATTGCTATTTCAAAAAGGTTGTGAATAAGTAATGCCTAACCCTAAGTAAGAATCATCAAACCCTTGCCCAATAACTAGTCCTTGAGAACAGAATTCATACAAAATTGAGTATCAAAAGAGCCTCCATCTCTGAATCAACTAGAAACTTCCCACTAAAATCTAAGTGTTTGTTTGATCAGCTTCAAATAATAATTTAAATCAGACTCCCCCCAACTGCTTACTCCACATCCTAGCATGCTAAATCCAACCTAATAGATCATGACTCCACTCTTATTCCACAACTTTTCAGGTTGTGGGTGCAATGCCGAGGAATCCCACTTCACCAAAGTCCATGTAATCTGGATCTACCCAATGACTCCAAACCAATTAAGGCTTAGGCACCAAGTCATGAGGATCTTTCTTGTTCACTAACCCTTAGGGTTTCACCTCAATTTCAATGATTTCAAGACTCCAGCACCTACAACTTGCTCAACTCCACCTATCCACACCCACAAGAGCACTCACCCGATGGCTCCCCAACCAGCCTGGCTTAGTGGCACTGTGCTTTGAAGGCTTTTCTCGGTTTATATACCTCGAACTGCGTTTCTGATTTCAGGGCATAGCGTCGTAATTTTTCTTCTTTTTCTTTTTCTTTTCTTTTATTTTGGAAGACACATTGGCCTTCTTTTCATAGGGGCCCTTAACCTATTAAAGGTGGTCAACGAAACTAGGGTAGGTTATTGCAAGGCTTAGGAGGCTAGGTAGTTTTTCAGGTTATTGAAGAAACGTGATGTGCACAGTGTGTGGTTAGCTAAAGGTGGAAGAAAAATGGTCGAAAGCAACAAGAGTTCAACTAACCATCCACTCAACTAGGCATGGAACCAATCTAAATCAATAGAATTGGACAAAGTTTCAATTTTTCAAAACTACAGTTAGGCAAAACACAAAAAACGGGTGCGATTTTGAACAAAATAAGCTATATAGTATAACAAATTATTAAAGAAACCAAGAAGCCATCGAACATCACAAAATGGGCTTGCTCAAAGAAAATAAAACATAAATGTAAATCCACTTCCTTCGCTTAACTCTCCTCCCAACCAAATGTCTCATTGTCCGCAAATGGGCCTTGATTGGAGTTAGGAAGGAAGTATACCTTGATGAGATGTGATCGCTGCTGATAGGAGACTTTGCAAGATTTCCATCGACACCTTTATTCACTCACTGGGCTTCAAATGAACAAGAAGAAGAAAATAGAGGAAAAGTAGAGTCATTTTGAAGAATTTTGAAATTTTCACCTTTATAATAATTTCAAAATTGTTCTTTTTGGCTATTTTTGGATTCTACACTCTCTAAGATTTCCAACGATACCAAGAACGCTTAAAACGGAGCTCGGATGAAAACACATAGTGAAACAAAACTGGCATGCAGTTATAGGAGGAATAAAATTTTCGCTACATAGCGTAATTTCATCACTAGCATAGCGAAATTTTCACTATTTTTGCGAAATTTTCGCTATATTTATAGAGAAATTTTTTTTTTTTTTATATTTTTGTGTGAGAGACGATTTTAAATTTTTTTTTTATAAAAATAAAAATATACTTTTTTTTTTAGACAACATATATATATATATATATATATATATATATATATATATATATATATATATATATATTTACTTACCTTAATGTTCAAACTTGTCTTTTTGCTGGGGTGGGATTATTTCAGATAAAGACTCGCTACATAGCGAATTTCGCTTATGTAGCGAAATCAAGCATTAGATCAAAATTCGCTATTAAATTTTCATCGCTTCCTGTTTGTCGATCTTCATTCTGCTTCAAAATTTTCACACAAATTGCAAAAATTAATACAAGAAAAATTAAGAAAATTTGCAGAAAAGTGAAAAACAAGCTAGAACAAAGATTAACTTAAAAATTAGAGAAAATCTAAGAAGAAAACTTATAGAAATCCAAATAAAATAAAATAAAATAAAATAAAACAAGAAAAATTAAAACAAAAAGCTGGGAGACTGTTCCCCAAACTAATTCTTAAGCCTTTGAGGTCGCCGAACCATGAGCTTAGAAATGTTTGTTCGGTGTCGAATCCGAACTAAAGACTAACCATTCACATCGCAGGCTACGTGAATGTGGGCAGCTACTTGTGTCTTGATGTATCGCAAAGGCCTACAAATGGCCACTAATTTTCTCGATGTTTTGTGTGCCAAAGTAAAGGTAAAATGGTGTGGCCTTTATGGTGGGTGCTTCAGGGTTTGAGTGTGCTGCAGGTGTGGGCAAGATATACACTCACTAAATAGGGGGCAAGCAAATTCAGATCTTGACATTCTTCCAACGCTCCCTACCAACAAGGGAAGGCATTTCTTCTTCTCCTCCACGGCCCATACAACACATGATTCCGCATCCCTGCACCTCAGAGCTTCGCCGTTCCACTTCACCTCTCCTGACGCCCTTAAAACCTCGGGGTCCGTTGACTACCCAGTCAACCCGTGGAATATTTCCAGTGGAATGCCCGCGACCCGACATTTTTCACGAACGCGTAGTCTCCCTTTATACGGAGCTCTACCCAAATACAACCCGTATAAACTCCGGTCCCAAATGTACCCATATAATAGCCTATGATTAAAACGCCACTTGGGCTCATAAACCAATACTAATAAATAATGTATATATTTCCAACTATCGAACCATAGTTCAAGAGTTCAAAGTTTACTTATACAACATATATTAAAATTAGAGAATTCTAATACATGTCATAAACCAGCTACAATCCCAGCTTTCTTCTAAACCTCAGCCTCTAGATCGTCGCCTCCTCGCAGACGCTCCCGTACCGTGAAAAATAGTATCCTCGACAGGTGAGCTAATGCTCAAGAGGAATCACCCTAAGCGCTACTCTCCACCTAAGTGCAAGCAATGCTCCAAAAATAAAACACATCCAAGCAAATACATGATCCTACTTGAATGTCTAACTCGATCATCTCGCACTCGAGTCCTTCATCGATTCTCCCCACACTCGCCTAAGCCTCGTATGAGAATTATTATGTTTATTTGTTTGTGGACAACTCTCCGATGTGTATATATCCATTGGGCCGTCTCCGACGATTGATATTATTTATGGACTACCCTCCGATGTATATCAATTGGGCCATCTCCGACGATTGATATTTTTAGTATGGACTACCCTCCGACTACTCCTAGTTTTAGACAACCCTCCGAAACCATTTTCTGGGACTCATCTCATGCACTCACTCTTACCGTCCTAGGGTGTCCCAGTGCATATGGAATGCATGATGCCAATTCCATTACAGCCTATAACACATGCAAATATATAAACATGCATATATTCACATAAAAATTAAATCACACAATCATGTTATGTAATTTCACATTCATCACATCAAAATTAGCTCACGTGGGCTAATGATCAAACACGAGCAATTCTACTTGAATTATCTAATTAAACATATTAATTCAAAAAATTAATTTGAGAACACTGCTTCAGAATAGTAAAACCCCTGCCTATTCCCTGAAAATCACAAATCATCTAGCCCACTTAGTGAACTCGGGTTTCACGGCCACACGTCCTATACATACCAAATCACCATTTAATCTATAAATCAACACACAATTAACCTTAAACAGCCCCTTACCTAATGGATTGTGCGTAAACGTGGCCTCAAAAAATTATTAAATACCGGGTCCAAGTTCGATCGATCAAACTGGGCCGCTCAAGGCCTCAATCCAAATCAAAATATTGAAAACACTTAAATAAAGTGTAAAACCCAAGTAGGGAGAAACTCTCACCTCACTTCTGAGTTTGTCTAAATTCTTTAAATCTGTACCCACGCCGTAGGCTTCTCCGTCAGAGCAAATTTTCCTTCTCGCCCCGAAGATCGCCACGCTTATCACTTCAAGTATTCGAGAGAAGGAACACCTTCTCTCTAAACTCAAAACCCTATAGCTACACGCAGATCTCTTTTTATTTTTGTTTCCCACGTTTTCCCCTTTTGATATTTGAAGAAGACAAACACTATTTAGTGTTTCGTCTTATTCTCATTTAATAAATTTCCAAAATGACCATTTTGTCATTCTTTTCCCAGTTTTGACATTCGGCACTATCTCGACCATCCATTTTCATCATATCTCTACTCATACCACTTATGGCACATGAGTACTTGTTATATGACTTTGTCGATCGAAAAATCGCTTTATCGCACCAAATGCGATGCCTTTCGAAAACGTGTCAACTCCAACTGTCTCGGAATTCTACGAAATTTTACGTGCTAGCTAGATTTCGCGAGACGATTCCAACGGTGAAATCCGTTTCATCATCTGAGATTCAGAGAATAAATTTTGGATTTTTTACCGAAATTACAATTTTGTAACCAAAATTACGATTTGCCATTTTTTCCGTAATCGTAATTTCGTCTTACATTCTCCTCTAAAGGAATTTCATTCCGAATTCGACAATCATAATCACTCAAATGCATATGCAACGTGCACTCTACCATGCATGTAAACAGTCATTTAAATCTTAAACGCTTAAACCACGTACCTTCATCCCTAAACAAGAAGGGATAGGTGGCCCACATCGTGTCCTCGCGCTCCCACGTAACTCCTCCACTCCACAGTGTCGCCATAAAGACTCACTAAATTTCATGGTCTCAAGGCCGCAAACCTGATCACGACTATCCAAAATACATACCGGTCCCTCCTCAAAGGTCCCTTCAGTGTCAATCTCTATCTGTCCCCAATCCACCACATGGGCTAGATCTGGAGTATACTTCCGGAGCATGGAGACGTGAAACACCCGTACACCCCGACACGTCGGGCAGAATCGCCAACCCAGACGCAATGCCTATCCTCTCAAGTAATCTCGAAAGGCCCAATGAATCTCTAGCAATAGCTTCCCAAGCTTGTCGAACCCCGACCACTCCTCTCTGCATCACCTTCAAGAAGACATGATCCCTAACCTCGAACTCTATGGTCGACGCACATCGGGCCAGAACTCTTCCGTCTAGCCTGAGCCCCGAGAAGACATCATTGTGACAAGCCCACCTCTGAGGTGTTCTAATCGATCAGACTCGCGGATGGACCTCTCTCCCACTCCTATTCAACATACCTGGATTCATATGGCCTCCCATACAATGCCTCATACGGCACATCTCAGATACTGGCCGGTAACCGTCAGAGAGGTGAATCCCACTAAGGGCAATTGATATTCTACCCTTTACGCACTGCAGACGCATGCCTCGCAACGCGGTCCTCTAGCACCGTATATAATCCACACAACATGTAACCCTACACAACCTCGCTGTAAACTCGACCTTCCCAAGGTCACACCACCGACAATCCAATGATCGCCCAACGAGTCCGGCGTCATGAACGACATCTATGTAACGAAACCGCCGCCAACAACACTCCAATGCAATTCCCAGCGTATCCAAATCTCGAGTCACTTCACTCTATCACTCAACTCTGTCTACGTGATAACCCGACCGTGTGTTTTCATCTCGATTAACATAACTCTCGACTTACACTTCGGTTCTTACTCGAACCGAACTATGAGTCTCTCATTGGACGAGTCCTAAAGACAACTAACCCATACTCACCAAGAGTGAAAAGAATGACCGCACTACGCACCCACACCCGACCGATGCGATACGGCACACGAACACAATGATGCTATACTGTGACAACCAATCCCGAGTCCACTACGAAAGGACCCTGAGATCTCTCACGAGTAACTTCGACCTATCAGTCAACTCTCACCCTACATCCCAAGGAAGAACATCTTATACCCCGCTTTCTCTAAAGTTCTAACCCCAAGTCCCAACTAGCTGCCATTTGGTATGACAACCCTATTAAGGTCCCACTTATCGACAACCCGATGGTCGTTAACTCATCCATGTCAAACCTCGACATCAACAACTAATAGGTCTACTCACCTTAAGGTCCACTACGCTCTGGGCCAAGAACCTAATCTGTCCCTCGACTCAATCTACACTCTGGCCCTCTAGCCTATCTCGTGTCACGGAAGTGTCAGATAGCACCCCAAACTAAACCGGTTCCTCTCGACCCGCACTAGGGTGTGGAGGAAATGAACCGTATACTCTCCTCGCTTGCGCCTAACCGACCGCATTGTCCCAAAGTCCCGATCCCTGTCTCGGGCAATCTCGCCTCGACGTGCCCAATCCTAGCCCTAGTCCCGAACTCATGTGAAGCTGCAGGTCTTCCGCCTCTTCCCTAAACTAGAAGAAGGTCATCCTCCTCTGCTTACTCAACACTGCGATCCCTAGTGTCTGTTAATCTCGATCTCTCTCTCTATGGTCAGGGCCATCTCAACCATGGAGTCCATGTCCCGTAGGCGAAGTCCTACAATCCTGCCCCGAATGGACAACTTCAGCCCATTCTCGAATCTCCTGTAATACCTAACCAATCCCAAGAAACTACATATCTCGAAGATTGACATCTGGCCCTCCCTAACTCCATTACGGCCTCACCTTCTCTAGGCCGATCGACACTCCCGATGCCGACACCATGTGTCCTAAAATCTCACCTCGCAGAAGCCAAAACTTGCACTGATCAACTCGGGCGCATACCGATGGTCTCAACAACTCAAACGATCCTCTGCGATACTCATGCTCCCACTGACCGAGTATCAAAATGTCATCCACGAAGACAACGGCCAAACGGATTCGAGTAGGGTTGGAACACCCTATGCATGAGATCCATGAATACTGTTGGCGCATTCGTCAATCCAAAGGGCATCACCGTAAACTCAAAGTGCCCGTAACGCGTCCTAACACTGTCTTAGGGATATCTGTCTCTCTAACCCTCAATTGATGGTAACCAGTGCGAAGGTCTATCTTGGAGTAGACTTGCGCTCCTCTAAACTGATCAAACAAGTAATCTATCCTCGGTAATGGGTACCGATTCTTGATCGTAACCCTGTTCAACTGTCAGAATAAATGCAAAGTCGGCTGGTCTCTGTCCTTCTTCGCAACAGAACTCGAGAGCTCCCTTGCGGTGAAGTGCTCTATCTAATGAATCTTTATCCAAGTGAACTCCCGTAAATTGACTGAAGTTCCCCGCAATCCCCACCGGCGCCATCCTAATGTGGAGTCATAGAGATGGGTGGCTACCAGGTGTAACCTCGAGAATAAGTCTACTACCCTTATGGAGGCACCCTGTAGCTCATCTAGAAAACATCCACATACCGCACACCACTCGAGGTAGATCTAAGTCCGGTCTCTCCTCGTCCCTCTGTGGTAAGGCTCGCAGCCAACCCGCTTAACTGGCCCCCGACACCCGGGACTCATATACTATCCGCAAACATCATGTTTGTCCCCCTCGAAATACCACGAGTACCGTCCCAAGGTAAAGTGTGAACCCTTCTACGCCTCACAACCGATAACGACCCGTAAGCCGTCAGCCAACCCCATCCCTGGGGGATGACATCAAACTCCGATATGTCCATGATCCTCTCAGTCCATTACGCAGAGTCCCCGAGATTCCAACTCGCAACCTCGATATCATCCCTATTCTCGCCTCTAATCCCTAGGGGAGAACCTTCCACCCACCAAGGCCCTCTTAAGATCTCTGGGAGGTCCCTTGCCCCATTTCCCACCGGGATTCGACCTAACTCTAGCCGGAACATAGCTAGTCTAACCCTAGTAAAGGTCGAGGTAACCATGCTCTAACACCTTCTCGCTCAGATGAGCCAACGGTCTCCGCCACCATCGAATCTCCTCCTCCCGTGAATGCCTGAGACGATGCGCCCGTAAACCTCCTCGGGAGGGATCTTCCCGCTTCACCCGCTTATACCAACAGGCGATAGCCGCCGCAATACCTATAGCCTCAACAAAGGCCTACCGATCAATACTAGTGGTCATCGGGTCAACGCCGCGGTGCCTCCGACCAAGATTCTGCACGCCTACGCTTCACGCCCTCTTACTCATTTACACAATTAACATGGCGCTTAAATCCAATGCAAAGATTCTAAGGCATAAACATGTTTTCGGTGACACACTATTCATACACATAAATCGCTGTATACATCAGTTCTTGCAGTTTATAGGTAATGCAAGGCAAATCAATTATACATTTAAAACATTTTATCAATAGCCTCACTAAAAAATTTTATTTTTCAAAATTTTATTTAACTTTTATTTGATTTTGATTTGACTTAATTTAATTTTTTTCATTTATTTCCATTATTTCCAAGTAGACTCGAAAATCACTAAAATTACTTTTTTTTTCATTTTCTGAACACTCAAATAAATTTATAAAATTTTATTTTCTCTCATTTTCTTTAGTTTCACACCTTAAACCTTAGAAAATAATTTTCTTCACTTAAAACCAAATAAATACATAAAATTTATTTTTATTTATTTATTTATTTTTTCTTTCTCATTCCTGACCATGCTGTCCAAAAATTTCTCAAAACCTCCTCGATCTAATATTCAACCAAATAAAATTTATTAAAATCTTATTTCATTATCCAATAAATTTATTAAATTTTATCTCATTTCATTTTTTTTTCCATTTCGTAGGCCTCCTTGTTATTTCCATACATGCAAGTTATTTGAACACGTAATTCCTACACTAATAATTTTGAGTCTTACTTTAAAATTCATTTAAAATTTTATTTCATTGTCCTTAAAACTAAATAAATTTTGTAAAATTTATTTCTTTTTTATTTTCTGCTCCAATTTATACACTGTAAACTCCAAAATTTTCCACACTTCATCCTATGCTATCAACCAAGCATATCAATCATATAATCTCAATCACATAACACCTAACAATTCATGTTATGCACAACCAAGCATGCAAGCACACTTCAAAAAAATCCAATCACACAAAACACACCAACGCATGCATTACAAAGGTCTTAGTTTTGTCCTCGTGATATCCTAGGTAATCTCACAATTCCAACTCAACATCAAACCACACCTAGTGGTGATGTTCTTACACCTCAAAGACTATGGCCCGTATACCTAGGCTCGCTAATACTAAGTCAGAACGCCTAAACTCCGGGGTCCGCTGACCACCACAACCTCGTCGAATACTCGTGGAATGCTCACACCGACATTTTTCACGAAAATCGGACAGAGTCTCCTTTGTACGGAGCTTCACCCAAATACAAAACCCATAAAACATGTCCCAAACAAATTCAATATAATACTATGATTAAACGCCACTCTGGGCTCATAAACCAATAAAATAACAATGTATATATATTTCCAACTATCGAACCATAGTTCAAGAGTTCAAAGTTTACTTTATACAAACACATATATTAAAAATTAGAGAATTTAATACATGTCATAAACCAAAGCCACAATCCGGCTTTCTTCTAAACCCCAGTCTCTAGACGAGCCGTCTCCTCGCACGCTCCCGTACTGCAAAATAGTATCCTCGACAGTGGTGAGCTAACGCTCGCAGTGGAATCACCCTAAGTGGGCTACTCTCCACCTAAGCGCAAATGCGTAATGCTCCAAAATAAACACACATCCAAGCAAATGCATGATCCTACTTGAATGTCTAATCGATCATCTCGCACTGAGTCCTATCGATTTCCTCACACTCGCCTAAGCCTCGTATGAGAATTATTATGTTTATTTGTTTATGGACAACTCTCCGATGTGTATATATCAATTGGGCCGTCTCCGACGATTGATATTATTTATGGACTACCCTTCGATGTATATCAATTGGGCCATCTCCGACGATTGATATTTTTAGTATGGACTACCCTCCGATCATTTTGCCTAGATAACCCTCGAAACCATTTCTCTAGAGCTCATCCCATGCACTCACTCCTACCTTCCTGGGGGTGTCCTGTGCTGGCATATGGAATGCATGATTAAATTCCATTATGTTTATAACATGCAAATATATAAACATGCATATATTCACATAAAATTTAAATCACACAATCATGTTATGTAATTCTCATTTCATCACATCAAAATTAGCCTACATGTAATAATGATCAAACACGAGCAATTCTACTTGAATTATCGACCAAACATATTAATTCAAAAATTAATTTGAGAACACTGCTTCAGGAATAGTGAAACCCCAAGCATTATTCAAAAATCACAAATCATCTGCCCACTTAGTGAACCTGCTCACGGCCATTACCGGCCCTATACATACCAAAGTACCATTTTATCCATAAATCAACACACAATTAACCCAACAGCCCCTTACCCACCATTTAGTGCAAACCGCCTCAAAAAATATATATCAACTGGTCCTGGGTTTGGACGGATCAAACGGCTGCTCAAGGCCTCAATCCAAATCAAACATTGAAAACACTTAAATAAAGTAAAACCCAAGTAGGAGAAACCCTCACTCTCACGGAGTTTGTCTAAACTCCTTAACCGTGACCCACGCGTAGGCTTCTCCGCTGAGTGCCTTTCCTTCTCATCCCGAAGATCACACCGTCTGATCACTGATATTCTGTAGAGAGAAGGAACACCTTCTCTCTAAAACCCAAAACCCCATAGCCATCAGATTTCTTTTTTGTTTCCTACTTTTTCCTTTGATATTGAAGAAGACAAACACTATTTAGTGTTTCGCCTATTCTCATTTAATAAATTTCCAATGACCATTTTGTCCTTCTTTTCCTGCTTTGACATTCTAGCACCATCTCTCGCCGTCCATTTTCATCATTTCCTACTCATACCACTCTCTATTTGCACATGAGTACTTGTTATATGCATTCTTTTTTTCGTATTTAAAATCGTTTACCAAGACCCGAAATGAGATGGCTCGAAAAACGTGTCAACTCGACTATCCTAATTCTAATGAATTTACGTGCTAGCTAGATTTTGCGACAATTCCAACGGTTAAATCTGCTTTCATCATCCGAGATCCGTAGAATAAATTTCCATTTTTTTAACAAATTACAATTTTGTAACCAAACACAGATTTTGTTCCTTTTCCGTAAATTGGAATTTCTCGTCTTACACCCCGAGGTCAGTAGCTTGAGCCCGATCACCTAAAATTGTTTCGGGCCAAGCACTTTCCTTCATATTCTCCTCCTCTTGATGTGAGATGGATTGTCGCAGATGTCAAATTCCCCGATCAATTTCCCACTGAACACATCCAATTCCTCGCTCAGAGCCTCCACCGCCTCACTTCGATTAGCCTAAACATTCACTACCCTCTGGTCCTCTATGAAATTATCCACTAGTTTGCTCAAGTTCAGGATGGCTTGTTCAATAGGGGATGAGGTTGGTGGTTGCTGCTGCTGAGAAGTGGGGGCATAATATGGAGAAGCAGGAGGTGCATAAGTTGAGGGGACACTATAGACGGATGCACTCTTCCATTGGTCTTTATAGTCCCTCATAAACTTATTCGCTCGATTTCTCTCTGCTGCAAAGTTAAGCTATGGAAGGTTTCTATAACTCTCATTGACATATATGCCCTAGGTTTCTCTCTATGATCGTATTGCCTTCATGTGGGGTTCCATTTGCTCAATTCAAACAATCAAAATGCAATCCCGCAGAGAGAAATAGCAACCTAAGACAACACAAAAATGGTCCCAAGAACAACTTCTTTTTTTTTTTTTTTTTTTTTTTTTTTTTTTTTTTAAATAGTGAAATGTACTAAAAAAAAACTTACAGTGAAATAATAAAAGGAAATTTTCACCAAAACTTGTGATGAAGATCACAAGTGTTCCAATACCATCAGTCGTGCAATCTTGGGCACCATCCCTAACCATACATTTGATTCTTTGCCACGTGAGGTATGCGGAATCAACAAAATTTATATCCTAAAGCTCCTACTGCCGTAGCAAAGCTACTGTAATATAGTGGTCTAGGGTCGAACACAGGGATGAGTTTTCTTTGCATAAATGATTTAATTATAAGCTCAAACAGAATGTGAATTGGATTTGGGTTCGATAAAAACAGGTAATGGTTAGTAAACTGAAATTTAAATAAATAAAATGTAAAAGAAGTCTCCCTTAAAGTGTCGCTATCGAATTTAGGGTTCTAAAGGTCACTGAGAGGTTCTCGAGTCCATTTCCTCGCGTTGGGGAGGATAGCATATAGTTATCTCCCGAACCAGATCTTCATTTAGCTATAAAACCTAACCCAAAATAATTATCCTTTGAGCATGGTGTTTAATGGAAATAAAGGGTCACCGACAAGAATAATTCTCCCTCGACTCACCTTACAATGATTAATGAGGTAACTAATGAATCTCAAAGTGATTCAGCACTAAGCATCCATCGAACCTAAAAGATTAACAACAAAGGTCATTCAAGGTGAATCTAGGGGAATTAAACCAAGAGTCTGGAAGGAAACACTAAATCGCAAAGCATGCACTGCGTGAAAAACAGGAGCCTTCGCCACTTCTTCGTATTCTGACCCTGCACTTTCCGTCTGGCGAGGAAGGGATTTAGTCGCCATCCTCCAAGTCATTCATCCCTGGAGGGTGTCTGGGCAGAGAGAAAATGAGAGAAAGCCATTTAAATGAAAATGGAGAGCTCGAAAGCCCCAAAAATATATCGCGGTATGGGATCGGATGTCCATTTGTTACAGACCGAGGCTTATATATGCTTAGAAAGGGAAACAAGCAAAAACAATATGAAACAACAAAATTACAATAGGTAGAAAGGAGAAAAACCAAACTGAGTCGCTTAAACACAAAACAACAAAGGTAGAATTTCGCTACAAAACAAAATTTTCGCTTATAGCTAAAATTCCAAACAGTAGCGAAATTTCTCTTAGCACTCGTTTCATCCATACTGCTCCATTGCTTCTGCACTATTCAACCTGATTCATGCTATTTTTTGCTTTCTTTTCCTTTTCGATATTCTTTTCCGATTTTGATCTATAATGCCGAAGTTCGACCTCGCACTCCTTCATGCTTAGAATGACTTGACAAATCCTGCATTAAAAGCTTGCAAAACTACAAAATTAGCCACAAAATATGATCAATAATACAATAGAGACCCGAACATGTCAATTGGGTTAATTATAACAATTAGTACACAAAAAGCGCTCAAAACCTATTAAAAACAGGGTTCAAAATAGCACTTTTTGGGCACTAATCAGACGCACTATTATTTAAGGCAAAATTCTAGGCATTACAACCAGTAGGAAATGACTTAGGCCATCCTTGGACAGTTTAGGCATTTCAAAATCCTACCCTTTGATATGCTATTAAGCATACACTTTAGTACATTGATTGAGCCTAAAATGCCATTTTTATCATCAAAGTCACAAAGAAGAGCCTTAAACCTTCATAAAGAACCCTGAATTTACCCCGAAACTACAGATCAGTGCAGCAAAAATGATCAAGAGGATAAGTTTGGGGGAGTACAAATTTGAATTGAAATGGAGGAGAATTAAGGATGTGAAAGGAAAACAATTGAGTAAAGTTGTTCAAAAAGAGGTGCACAACAGAAACTGAGAAGCTGAAAAATATGTAAGTTTTAAGGAGGAGTGAGTTTTGCCTTATAGCTTACTTACCTTAAGCAATTAAGTCCTTAGGGGTGTTCTACACCTAGCACCCTAATGCCAACTGGTATGGGAGTTGCTGACCCAAAGCTTGTTAAGGGGTAGTAGAAAGCTTAAAAAGGTAAAACATTGCACCATTCCAAATGTGAAACAAAATAATAGGAAATAGATTCTGAACTGAGAAACTGAAATAGATACTAAAAAGTGGAAAAAGAAAAATCCACAGGGGGAAACATGAAGAAAAATGCACTAAATCAAGTTTTGGGGTGCTCTTGAAATTTTTTTGATTAGACAAATGAGGAGCAGTTAGAAGACAAAATGGTAAGAAAATGTATGCAATTTGGGTCAATTTAAACCTAAAATGTCAGTTATCAACCCAAGTACCTTAGTCATAAATTACAAGCTCAAAAGACCTATTTGATTCTGAGGGTTGTGCTATGCCTACATTAGTGGAGAATAATATGACCAACAAGCCTATGAGACCTAAATTACTCTGAAAAAATACCATTCTACATAGTGACTCTCATAAGGCTACCTAATCACACTAAGAGTGTCTGAGGAAGACCAACACACACTCATAGAGTCAGAATTGTATGTGTTTATTAATTATGAATTACATGCTGTATTGAAAAGATCTAGAATTGAAAATTTTTAGGATGCAATAAATGAAGCTTAATTAAATTGATATCCTGTGAAATACCTCTTTGAGACAATTCTTTGAAATTGCTTGAAAAGATTATTTATTGAAAAATTTCCTTAAAAATCGATTTTTATTGTTTGAGGACAAACAAATAGCCTTTTATTTGCTTGAAGACAAGCAAAAATTTAAGTTTTAGGGAGTTTGATGAGTCTAAAACTCATCTATTTTAAAATTTTCAAGTATATTTTAGGCTTAAAAGTCTTATTTAATGTTAAATTATGGAATTTCCACCCAGATTAATGTTTTGCATAAATTTGAAGAAAAGAAGTAGAAAAGTAGCAAAAGCAGAGGAAACAAAAGAAACAAGAGTAGTGCAAGGTTGGGACAGTGATGGATGATCCAGTTTAGGTAAGAAGTCAAAATATGGGTTTGGGGTAGTATTCTTGGGCGAAAATAGGTTATGGATGAATTTTGGAGATTTTCTAAGTTGAAAGGTGAAATTATTGTATATAAGGAAAAGGGTATTTAGAGGTTTTAGTAGTATGGAACAAGATTTGAAAGTTTTGGGTTGAGGTTGAAAATTTGGTTATGGAAAGTTTAGAGAAAAAGTGAGATGGTGGCAGGGAAAGTAGAGTTTCCACAAGAGTGAGTTTACTTCAGGGTTAATAAGCTTGATCACACAAGATAGATGATAAGTGAAGGCGCCACAATCAACTATGGACGGGTTGATTGATAAGCGTGAGGACAGAACTTACATACGAATCCTACCTAGGCAGAAGCACGAACTGGAGTCCCAAAGAAGTCCACGAAGAGATAAGAAGCAAGAGATAACTCTTAAAGAGAAATCAGAAAATATTATTAAGCAGGCTGATTTGTCAAAAGACTACATTATGGGGAGTATATATAGCCTTACTTTCTAAATCAAATAAAGAAACTCCTTTTAATTAGGAAAAGAAACTTTCTAAATTACATAAAGTAACTCTTAAAAGCAAACTTTCTAAAATAAATAAAGCAAACTTTCTAAAATAAATAAAGCAAACTTTCTAAAATAAATAAAGAAAACTTTCTAAAATAAATAAAGCAAACTTTCTAAAATAAATAAATCAAATCTTCCTAAAAGGGATAAAACAAAATCTTTGAGCAAATCTCATAGCAAATCTTTCTAAAATCAATATGGCAGCTCCACATCAAAGGTTTGTCCAAGTCAACCACGTTTTTGCTAAGGCCCAAATGAGAGGTCCAAAGAGTTTTCACATGTATTCAATGCGTCTTGACCTCACCAATCCAATTCTTCAATAATTAGGGCTGAATTCCCAATGTTTGGTGTGTTTATGGAAGCTCCTGCATCAAACCCATATAGTTGAAAAAAAAAAAGACTTGTCCTCAAGTCTTCACCATGATAAGGCCTCCAGTCAGCAACATGAATGTAGAAAGATATTGCGGGTCTTAGGAACGTTACAACCTTGTAAGCATTCTTTATTATCTTCTAACCAATAATCTTGGAAGAACCATCTATTCTTGTGCACAACTTGGAGACACTCCTCTCTTTTATCGTAATATGGCAAGATCTCCCTCTGGATCAAAATGCAGTAAGTTGATAACCTTCATATGCTTCTTTCATATTGTTCCACTCTTTGCCCTTTGTTGAATCTTGCTTCCTCGTGAATAAAAATGTTGTTGAAAGCTTGTAATCAAACACATACTCCAAGATCCATCTATTTCATGCACCAACATAGTGGGAACCACATAGGAACTTTAACTCTTTTGAACAAGCCCTTTGTCAAGAAAATCATCAACTTGTGTTTTAAACTCTTCATGCTCCTTAGGGCTCTTCATAGAAACTAACATTAGGAAAAATAACCAAACTGGTATGAAGATTACATTTGATCTTGAATACCTACGCAAATGGAAAATCATGGTATTTCTTAGGCATTATCAACAAATTTCTATATTAGATTTTGCTTCTAGTGAGGAATTCCTTTTCACTAGTTTCCTTAACTGGCCAAAATTAAGTGCATGGAAACATCTTTGATTTCTACAAATCAAAATTTGACCGTAGTAGACTCTTCTCCTCATCTTCTTGGATATGGTTAGGTGGAAGCTACTTAGACATCTGACTTAGATTTTGTGACGGTGATTTATTCTCATCTTCTTCTTGGACATGGTTAGATTAGATCACTTGTTCAACATCTTCTTCCTTGGCTTCATCTTCCTCAATTAAGGCAAATGCTTTGGTTAGGACATTCAGAATCAATATACTGACCCTTGGCACTTAAAACCGTCTTGAAACTTAGAAGCCAATTCTTGTAGTGCTCCCGCTCTTTACTTGGGCTATGGTGGATTTCCTACCACTAGGATTCAAAATTAGAACCCTAGAAATGGCCTTCATTAGCCACACTCTTGGATTTGTAGTGGGAGTTTCCATACTTTTTTTAGTCCCAACCTTCAAGTTTCATCACATCTTGAAGACTATTATATGGATGCAAAAAATAACTCTAGCAATACCGGATCTTAAACCGACAATGTAGTGGTGGGCTATGCATATTTCTCGGCCTCTTGCAAGTCTCCTTTGATAATCAAGTTTACAAACTTAGCCGAATCTCCCCTCCACTCAAATCTCATTGCTTAAAGTTCGAGATTTTGAGGTAGATGTCTTGGCGTTAGTTAAAGGGAAGGTACTTCCTTTTAGTTCTTTCTTCATCTTTCCCCCAGAGTTTGAATCTTCTTTTACCATCTCTTTCCACGTTGTCTCTCTTCATGTTTTTTCCACCAAAATAGAAGCATTCTTGCACGCACATCTTTGCCACCAACTTCACTTTTTACGTTCAGGGAATCATAATACTCGAAGACATACTCCACCATATTAAGCCAATCAAAAGTACCGAGGATCCATCCTTCCATGATGCGGAATGTTAAATTTTGGATTGAATCTACAAAACCTTCATCATAGTTACCATGCCTCTTATAGTAATCTTCATTAAGTATTTAACAATCATACCTCCCCATGATAATCATAGTCTCGTACATACATACCTTTAGCTTTCTTTGTTGAGCCTTGAGTTGACTAGGCTGCCAAGCTCCTCATAAAAAATCATATTTTTCCTCCTTGGCGAGTGAGCGACTCAAACCGTATATCAGAGAATCTTGTCCTAGCATCAAGCACCGTTTGGTTATGATCAGCCATCAATCCACTGAGCTCTGATACCACTTTGATGCAAAGGTTGGGACCGTGATGGATGATCGGAGATTCAAATGAAATCAATATGGGTTTGAGGTAGTTTTCTTGGGCCAAAATAGGTTATGGGCCGAATTTTGGAGATTTTCTAAGTTAAGAAGGTGAAATTATGGTATATAAGGGAAAAGGGGGGTATTTAGGAAGGTTTTAGTAGTATGGAACAAGATTTGGAAAGTTTGGGTTGAGGTTGAAATTTTTGGTTATGGAAAGTTTGCAGAAAAGATGAGATGGTGAGGAAAGTAGAGTTTGCCGCGAGTGGTTGCCTAGGGTTAATGGCTTGATCCACACAAGATAGATGATGGAGTGAAGGCCCCACAATCAACTATGACGGGTTGATTGATAAGCCGAGACAGAGACCCCGCCATAGGAATCCACCTAGGTATGAAGCCACGAACTAGTCCCGAGGGAATCCACAGAGATAAGAGAGCAGAGATAACTCTTAAAAAGAGAAATGCGAAAATATATTAAACTTGAGCGTTGTCAAAATACTACATTATGGGAGTATATATATTTTACTTTCTAAATCAAATAAAGCTCCCTACTTTGTTAGGAAAAGAAGCTTTCTAAATTACAAAAGCAACTCTTAAAAGCGAACTTTCTAAAATAAATAAAGTAAACTTTCTAAAATAAATAAAGCAAACTTTCTAAATAAATAAAAGCAAATCTTCTAAAAATAAATAAAGCAAACTTTTCAAAATAAATAAAAACATATTTCCTAAGAGGATAAAACAAAATCTTGGAGAAGCGAAATCTCATAGCAAATCTTTACAAAATCAATATGAGCTCACATCAAAAGGTTGTCAAGTCGGCCACGTTTTTGCCTTCCAGGCTAATGAGGTCAAAAGGAGTTTTCACATGTATTCAATGCGTCTTGACCTCCCCAATCAATTCTTCAATAATTAGGGCTGAATTCCCAATGTTTGGTGTGTTTCGAGCTCACGCATCCTGAGGCGACAATGTCGCAACCCAGAAGGCGGTGTCACGACATCGTATGGAAGTGACATCTGATTACTACAATGTTTGCGACATGCGTACATCAATTGAAATAGATAGATCAAGTGCAATATAGCGACATGCCGCCTTGACATAGATTCGACATCCTCAAGGCTGTCAGAACTTCAGGAATTCAATGTTAGACATCGAGGAACGAGAGAATTATTCCAATGTCACGACATCAACTCATTGTTGTGACATCAGTTAAAACAATCAAAACTACAGATGCAATGTCGTGACATCAGAGTTAATCTACAATATTGCATCTTAATTGTCGCGACATCACTCCAGCGACATTACCACTATTGGTAGTAGGAAGAGTAGAGTACAATGTCGGGGACATTGCCACAACATCGATAGCGTATGACGAGAGCTTGAACATTGGAGAACTAAACTTGCAATGTTGCGACATCGGATCAGTGATGTCGCGACATCATATCAAAGCATCCAAGGTGGTGAGACCAACTCAATGTCACGACATCATCGCAGCAATGTCGCAACATCATCCACGATATTGATAGAGGGCCTCAGAACATCAAGTGTTTAATGTCGCGACATCACAGTTCCAATGTTGTGACATCAACTGAAGCGCTCAAAAGGGAAGATGCAATGTCATGACATCGGATCAACAATGTCGCGACATCAGATCAAAGCAATCAAGGTGAAACTTAACGGACCAATGTCACGACATCAAGTTAGCAATGTCACGACATCAGCTGAAATGATCAAAACTGCAAATCCAATGTTGCAACATCAACATGACATCAAAATTCAGTCACAACGAGCCAAACTGTGACGAAGTTAACCCACAACATAGGATTTTGATGTCGCGATGATGTGCGTGACGGTGCCAAGTTTATCGATACTAAGGCAAGATTTTTTCTTACAGGCTTTTCGAGCAGCGTAGTGTCTCATTTTTATGGCCCAAGCGGTATAAATAGAAACTTCTAGGGTAGTGCAACAACTGGCAAGCTTTTCATCGAGGGTTTTTATGCTTTTTGGAAGAGTGAAGTCTCATTGTATATAATTTTATTTTGTTTTGTTTTTATTTTCTTTACATTTTAGTTTTGTTTACGGATTTAGTTTTCATATTTTAGATTATGGTAGTGATGGCTGGGATTAGAGCTGAATGAATGTAAATCAAAGCTCAGATTGCATGCGAACTTCAATGGATGCAGAATTTTTAAGATTTCATTTTCAGCCCCGATTTTATTACAATTTCAATTAATTTGTTTAATCAGCTGATCATTGTCATTTACATGATCGATTTGAAAATTTAGCTCCTTTGGGAAGAATCTGTTGTTGGGATTATTGTTTGTAATATTTTAATGTTGTTTTGAGTATAAAACTAGAGTGATTTAACTGGTATTACTCCACATTGGCCCCATTCTGCATGCTCCACGATTGTTTGGTACCCGAAAGAGATGTATCATTGCTACGATTTCCAAGAATCCCTCACGGTGACAGGAGATGGACTACTGAGCAAGATCAGATCACTCAGAGGGGTAAATTACACTGATATTATTTGAACTAATGCACTCTTTAGATCACTATGGTATGCCACTGGTGATGTTCTAACCTTTGACACCAAGGTTCCATCCTGGGGTGATAGCAGGAGTGTGTTCCCAAAGAATATGATTCGCTCATTGATCTAGTAGTTTAATTCTGAGAGGTTTCACCTCAATTGATAAGAATAATTTCAATCCGGTGTTAGCTAAGTTCTATTATCAAAAGGAGGGAATTCTTATCTAATTGATGTTGAGAATACCAATTAATTTAGAAGACATGCATATGTGGCTAAATGATACTGGGTCATAAGAGATGGCTATGAAGTACTGAGAAGGAAAAACAGTCAGATCTTAAGGAGAATGAAGTCCTACAAGTAGCTTTTCAGACCCACTGAGTAGAGATAGAAATGTGGTAAGCTGGAGAGTGAAATGTGTGGTGTGAGGAGAAATCTCAATGCTACACTACCTTGCTCTTGGACAATTCCAATGTTCATGTCCCATACTTTATATTTTATTTGAAACTTGCAAAGTATTTATGGTCACAACACTAATTTCATTTCAGTGTTATTTGAGTCCGATGTTCTAATTCATGTATTTTAGAATTTCTTTATCTTTTATTCAATTTATTTTAGAAAAGATAATCATCCTGAAACTTTCAAAGTTCAAATAGTGATGATCTTGAGTAGTGAGAATAGTTAATCTTTAGATTTTCAAAATCAATCCTCTTGGGAATGATATCTGGACTTAAAAATCCACTTTATTAGTTGTATGACCTGTGCACTTGCAGTGATTTAAACCAAAACTAATTTTAATTGAAAATTGTTACTTACACTGTAGAAAACATATTTTATATATTGAGTCTCAACAAGTTTTTGGCATAACTTCTAGGGATTGAATAATCTCTAGTGGCAGTGCTAAGAATCAATCGTTTTTTGTTTATGTAAAAATCAGTCAACATTAGACCTTTAGGGGAAGACCAAATTCAAAACCATAAAGGTCTTTTGGCCCAAAAGTATTACAATATCACACAAATGTGAAGAGGATAGGTCATAAGTTTCTAACAAATATTTTGCGACACTTTTAATTAATAGTTTACAATATCTCGTCTTGGTACTTTGAAACATGTATTCCTTGCGAACCCGATTCTCATCTCTTAGATAAGAATTAATTTCAATCTTCATTCTTGGCACTAATTTTCTCCCTGCTTTTAGCCTATATTCAACCCGGCTAGTAAAAATTACATTGCAAGGTAAGAGATTGTTAGGCAAATTTAGGGCTTTTAATTTGTGCTCTGAGAGATGATTTCTAGCGCTGATCCACTTTCTCTCAAATCTAAGGTTCAATATTTAGATCGAATTCTCAATTCTAAATATAAGTTTGATTTCTATTTTTTTAATTTTTTAATTTTATTAAGTACTCAGTAAATATAAAGAAACATATATATGATGAACAATTTTTGTAAAACATTGAACTAACAAAGATACAATTATTCGATCTCACATTTATGGGGAGTGAAAGGTGAAGGTCCATAGATGAAAGATTTAAACTTGATGTCAAAGTGACTTTTCTTTTGAGTACATATGCCCAATAGGCATAAAAATTTGGATTGTACTGATGAGTCATGTGTGTACTACTATGGAAATAACCAAGTTTTTCACTGTAGGCTAGGCGAGATATTAAGGCATGGAAGTGATAGAGGGCAAGAATAAAGGGGATTATGAAAATTAAAATCATTCCTTGAACCAATCAGTAAATCCTATCCTAGTAAATACATATACACCTGAGATTTAATTTAGGAAAAGAAATAAAGTAAGCAACAGGTAGCTTGAAGTGATTACAAGTTGTAACAGAGAAATCTAGGCCTAAAATGGAAAAGCAAAAATCAGTCAAAGAATTATTAGCTATTAGGAAATTGAGTAGTGGAACGGGTGCCTACCTTTAATAGACAATTGCCTTGAATCAAAATTTCCTTGTTGATGAGAATCATATTTGGGTATTATGAAGGAATATATTTTGATTTTGCAAGCTCTTTATAATTGAGCAAATTGCCTTGTATCAATATTCCCTTATTGGTGAAGTCATATTTAATAGGAAGGTTATTTTGATTCTCTCACGTCTTCACCCTTTCAAAGTTGGAGGAAGGAGAGCATGAACTCCAACTTGGTCTTGATAAGTGAGAAGCTGACTTTAGCTAATGGTTTAGTGAAGATGTTGTTTGTTTTGTTGAAGAATAATGCACAAATCTGCAACAAGCTTCCGAGAATACTTTCTCTCTTATAAAGTGATAATCAATGGCAATATGTTTGTTCAAGATGGAAAATGGGATTTGCAGTGTGTATAATGCACTTAAATTGTCGAAGAACAATTGTGGTGGTTGATGCAATTGTTACCACAAACTTGATGAGAAGACTTTACACCAAAGCATCGTTACTTGTTTGCAACGTCATTGTTGCGAAGTGCATAAGGTGGTCAAAGGGTCTAGAGCCATCGCCATTTTGGAACTTTGGCAAGATTGAAAGTGAGTGAAGCAGGTGGTTGAATGGCGAGGGAGCCAGTGGGGATGATATTTATCCCGTCGCCGCTTCGTGTCAGTGTTGACCAATTTTCACGACTACCAAAGACTAACTGAGTCGACAACGATGCCCAAAAACTTGTTGACCAATTTTGTACTGTAGACCTAATCCATTTATTCTTGTTTATCTACGAAATACTGACGATGAGTCTTTGATAAATTTGTCCTTTATTTTGGATTTGAATTTCTGCGGTTTTCTATATATTAAAGCAGAGATAAAAAATGCATATTGGTTTAAATTAAATACAACACAAGTGCACAAGTCATATAAGTAATAAAGTGGACAATTAAGTCCAAGTTATCATTCCCATAGAGATCGATAAGATAATCTAAATATCAACTACCCCTACTACTCAAGGTCCTCACTATTTGAACTTCAAATTTCTAAAGATGGAAAGTAAACTAAAACTGAAATGACAAAATCTAGAATTAACATAAGAAAAACAGTAAAAATAGACTGAAATAACAGATTTACTAGATGTAGTCAAACAGGGAATGGGATGGTATTCGATCATCAATTTGCGGCGGGTTCTTTTGAAAACGGATATTTGTTATGGGTTTGAATCTGAACTTGTTCAAGAGCAAAGTAGTATAGTTGGATTCCTCTTATATACATTTCACTAATTAGAGAACCATATTCCTTTCCAGGACAAATGGGTCTAATCAATTTTTTGTAAAGATCGACCCTCTTTAAGATCTAATTGTTTTTCTTTTTCCAATACTTCACAGCCATTTCTTGAGGTGAAGTTTGCTTGCCAGATGGTACCACAAGCCTCCTTCAGTAATTGATACCCTGATCTTTTGGTTGAGTAGAGAGTGCCACCTCATATGGTGAGATCTGTGGCTTGTTGGGATCAGAGATTATTTGCTAAAGCGAGACGACACCTCTAACATTAGGCGATACATCATCAACTAATCCTCACACCATGAGTAAATTGGTGATCTACCAAAATGTCATTCGAGTTCGTAGCTCAGTAATCTAACATACTGATACTTGCTCATGCTCGTAAATCTCTATCTGTGTCACTTTCAGAGGGCCTCTTGGAAATCGGGCAAGATCTGACCCTTTTAGGGTACAAGCTACTATGTAAAAGCAGTTCACCACATGAACAATACTTGATCATCGATCCGGTTCTCAAAACACAAAACAATCATTTAAATGCTACAAATCACTTAACCAGAACACTAGACCTTTTGACAAAGAGCTTAGCCTTCCATCATTGGTTCTAAACATTAACAACTAGTTGGCGAACAAATTCATTGTTGTAAACCAGGCTGAAGAAAAGGGATTCCATAGTAAATTCAGAAATAGTTCCATAAATAATCCTGAAAAACCTTGAAGATCGGACATAAATGGAACTAAATATTCATTTATCTTAGCTCGATAGTCTGGCTTCGGATCGATTATTCGGTTCTAAGAAAGAAAAATAAAAGAAATTACAGAATATAAGAAAAAACGACATGATAAATCTCAAAAAAAAAAAAAAAAATCTCTACTCTACTGCTATTGTTCCTAAAATGGTGGCTACTTCCTCCTTTTTAGCCCCTTCTCCTCATTTTCTTAACTTTTTGTCCCATAAGGCTTGTTATTTATAGCTGATAAGTGTTGGGCTAAAATCAAAAATTTGTAGTGGCGATGGAGTTAACGTGCGGCGGTGACGACTTTGTCGCGACATAGTAGCCTTTGTTTTTATGTCTTTGTTGTGGCTTGATGGCTTCAATCGCAACATTTTATTTTCTTAATTAATCTTGACATAGTTTAATAATGCGTAATAAGCTTTGTTGAGCTTGGCTTGTGTGTAAGTGACATGAAATTACTTTTAAGTGACATAGTTCCATGCCTTGCCGAGTGTCAATGTTAAATGGTTTGTTACAACATAAGGACTCACATCGCGACATAAATTTTCAACTTCGTCTTCAGCTTCTATCGTAAAAACACAGGAAAATTCGAATTTTAAAAAAGGGTCGCGCATAATTCGGTCAAAATCAAAATTTTTCAGATCTCGGATATGAAACAAACTTCACCATTGGAATCGTCTACATGAAATCTAACACCACATAAGATTTGAAATCGAATTTTGAGACAGTCGAAATTTCACATTTTTCAAGCGAGATTCGGGTGCCTTAAAACGACTGTGAGGTATGTGATGTAAAAAGTCACCTACTACATGTACCCATGTGACACATGTTGCATGAGTAGAGAGAGAATGAGATGGATGGCTCAAATTATACCAAAAGATTAAAATCCAAAACTTAGGAACATGGTGGGAATTTTGGAATGTTTTAATGAGAATAAGACAAGCGAATAGTTGTCTTCTCAAGAAAAACAAGAAAATCGGTAAGGTGCGTGGTGAGATTTTGGAGTTTTAGCAGAAAGAGCTTCTTCTCTCTAGATTTACATGTGGGACCATCGATTCTCGCCAGAACAGAAGTAAAAAGCTGTTCTCTGTAGCGGTAAGGGTTCTTGCATGGATTTTGATTTTGTGGAGTTCAACAACTCCAAAAGGTAGAGGATCTTTTTCCTACTTGTGTTATTTTTTTTAGCTAAGAGCCATATAGTTGAGGATGTTACGAGGCTTGGATTAGCACGTGTTTTCGATCTCGAAAACATTTTGAGCGATGGAGAAAATCCTTATTGTTGTAATTGGGTGAGCGATTGCCAGCCCGAGGTTTCACATTCACGTGAATAGTGACGTGATTTTGGTGTGATGATTTTGTGATGTTGAGTGATTCAAATGAATTGCTTGTGTTTGTTAATTAGCCCGTGGCCAGGCTAATTTGGTGTTATTGATTGTGAATTGCATAACATGATTTATGTGGATCAATTATGTTAGTATAGCACATGTTTTATATATATTAGCATGAGTTTGTTGGGATTGACATCATGCCATTCCATATGCACTAGAGGCCTAGAATGTGAGGTGAGTGCATGACATGAAATTGAAAAGAAAAACGTGTTTGTGAGGAATTTCAAGGAAGATTTTGAGTACCTTGGAGAGTGATCTGAGATCCGCCGGATGAAGGACCATGGCTTGTTCGGAGCGTTATCTAGCAATTAGCCTCGGAGGGTAGTCCAATATATTCTTCTTGAAACTGGTAGCAAGTTTTGAGAACAAAAGCTTTTGTTTGAAAGCTGGATATTTTACTCGCGTCGAAACCCAGGCATATGTAGAGAGTTGGTGATGACTTTCGGGACATGGGATTGGTCATATAGACATTTGAGTAATATTCATGTAATTGCTTGGATATGATTGTTTTCCATGCATGTGCACTTGGGTGGGAGTAACCCGTAGGAAATTTCACTACTAGGCTTTGCTCTCACCTGTCGAGGATCGCTATTTCGGTGTAGAGTGTCTGAGGGCAGCTATTTAGAATGTGATTTAGGAGGGCGAAGAGCTTTCGAAAAGGAAAGAGGGGGGGAAAAAAAGGAAAGGAAAAACAGAGCAAGCTTTGTGCACATTACCACCATAAAGGAGGAGGAGAGAGTGAAGAACACACCACCTTACCATACAGCACCTCTATTGAAACAACATTTCTTGACTTAATGTTTATGTGTGTTAGAAATTGTAAATCTTAATGTATGTGGAATTAAGGCTGATTTAGTAACTCTTGAACTATTGTATATGGTTGCTATATATTTTGTAGTGTTGTGGTCATGAGCCCAGTGGCCTAGCATGTGGACCGGTGTGGTGGTTGATTGTTGGGATAGGTTTGTACCTTGGGTAGAGCTCAGGTATAAGGAGACTACGCGTTTTGTGTTAGTGTCGGGTTACCCGACATCCACTAGTATTCCAGCGGAGTTGACCGGGTTAATCGCGAATTTGTTTCAAGGCGTCTGGCGTATCGAGCTAAGTGGCGATTCCGCCACGGGCTCGGTCGTTGCCAGCATCATAACTTTAGTCACGATACGGCTTCGACGGTAGCGTAGAGCATGGAAATTATAAAGCTGAAGCAATGTCGGATACTAAAGCGCAACGTATCAATAAGTTAGGTATCTGCGTTACCACAGGACTTGATGGGCACGGGTTAGATCACGCATTCCTTGTGCACGCTGATGATTGACCGTGTATGATCATGTGTTGTATGAATTGTGGTGTGGTGTGATTGAAATTGTATGTAGGCGAATAGCATAGGAAGATGTTGGAGAGGGAACACAAGATTAGAATGCAGCCTTAGGTGTTAAATTTTGGACAAATGATTACAGGGGGTAAATGAAAAAAAATGATGTGAGAGAAATTTTTTTCTAAGATTTCTGAGTGTGTAAAGCTGGAAAAAGAAATAATGAATAAAATAATTTAATAAATTTATTTGGTTTGGAAAAAATGAAAAAAAAAAAAAAAAAAAAAAAATATATATATATATATATATATATATATATATATATATATATACTCTCTATATATATATATATATATATTATGGTGTGGTTTCTAGTACTGGGAAAAAAATGAGTGTGAAAAAAAAAAATCTGTGAAGCAAGAGAGGCTGGATGGGCTCGCATTAGTCACGATCTGAGTGTATCGTGACCGCGACAGTCTTAGGCCTGGGGGGCCCGGGCCGACCGCGACGTGTGCCGCGACGCATGGCGGGGAGGCCACAGCATGGCCAGCTGCGGCGTAGGGTGCGACGGTAGCTACCGCCAAGGCGTGGAGCAGTGAGCGCACAGGCTGGTGGGTGTGCGTCGGCGATACAAAGGTGCCGCCATCTGACGGGAGCGAGGGGGCGGCCGTTGCGGGGTTGTCTCGGCAGATCTTTGTATCGTGATATCACGAGCGATCACGGTTGCGGCGTGTCGTCTGGCGTTGTATTGTGATGGGAGACGCAAGAGCTTGCGTTTCTTTGGGCATGTCGCCGAGACAGGCCACGACCTGGTGGCACGGTGTGCACGTCTGTGGCACAAATCATTCGTTCTGCGGCGACAAGGCCGCGATATGGCGGGGGCTGCGACACGGCCGGTGCTGGAGCGCAACGGCGCCCCGGTCGCACCGCATTTGATGCGACGCAGTGACCCCGGCCTGGCGTAGTGCGGCGGCGTGCGCATAGGTTGGGCGGGGTGTTTTTGGTACAGGCTCGATTTGACTAAGTTCACCTTTGTTTTTCGATCAACGTTCGCTGAATCTTTGTTCGCGAGCATTGTTCTACAAGGTTTTAAAAATAATAATAATAATAAAATCAAATCAGATGAAATAAAATCTTTTAAGTAAATTTTCTAAAATAAAATTTTGTTACATATGATTCCAATATCTGGGTGTGTCTTGCATTACTTTGAATGCATGGACATGGGTATGAAATAAATTTTAACGTATATGAATAAATGCCGAGTGTGTTTACGCCTTAGAACCTTTGCATTGAAACCTGTTAACTTGCCGGCTGACAATGGGTGTCAGTAGAGGCGGGAGCGTGAGGGCGTTCTGCAGAGTGCTGGTCGGGCACCACCGGTATTTGACCCCGACGGGCCTTTGTTGAGGGCGTAGGATTACGGTAGCAGGGAGGGTTCGGGTAACCTCAAAGGTTTAGGGCACATCATCCTCAGGCATTACGGGGGAGGTCGTGGTGCGAGTCGAGGGTGTTAGAGGCTATGGAGATTACCTCCCAACACATTGGGATAGGCTAGCTGTGTTCCGTGAGGGTGAGGCCCAGTATGGTGGGCCCCGGGCAAGAACTCTCTAGAACTGAAAGCCCGATGACTGGCAGTTCTACGAGGCTGAGCTGTGGGTAAAGTGATATTTTTAGATCACGCTCCGTCCGTAGCTCAGCGGGAGTTCTAAATTTGACCAGGTATTAGTGTGATGGATTAGCAGGCTCGTTACGCAGTAGCCGTTTGCTGATGACTCATTGGCCCATGGACATGGCCAAAGTCGAGATCGAAGATGGGCTAAAGTTTGTCCGTGGGCGGGATTGTAGGACTTCTCCTGGGACATGGACTCCATGGTTGGGATGACTGACCATAGAGAAGGGAGGTCAAGGATGCTCGGGCACTGGGGTGCGGGTGGTAGTAGGAAGGAGAGTCGGTCTTCTCTAGTTCGGGGAAAGAAGCAAGGGCTTACAGTTTCACGTGGGTTCGGGGCCGCGACCATCCGAGACGAGACGAGATCGGGGTTGTCGTCGGTGGTGAGATGGTGTGCTATCATTTAACGGCAGGACATGAGGAGAGGATTGCCCAGGGGCGAGGGATCTGGTTTGGGCTGACCTGATCCTGATGTGAGTAGGACAGAGAGGATACAATATATTGCCACAACCGGTATAGACCAAAATAGGCAGTTCGATCTCGGTGCAAGGCACCTCCAGTTGGCTTGACTAGAGGCCGAGGCTATGGGCGAGGTAGAGGACAGGAGCCCACATGCGAGGGGCGTCAGGGTTCCAGGGGCATGTCTACACCATCACCCTTAGGTTGGAGTCGGCGTGGATCAGCCCGGTTGCTCACAGGGGAGTGCGTTTTGCTATCTCGCCTATGGGCAAGAGTGTTATTTGATTCTGGTGCGTCGCATTCATTCATTGCTACATAAGTTGTGATAGAGTTAGGCTTAGAGGTTGAGACCTTAAGGAGCCCTTGTATGTGAGTTCTCCCCTAAGGATTAGGGGCGAGCTGAGGATGATATGTATCAGTGGTTGTGAGTTAGAGATCTGGGACTCTGCTCACGGTGGACTTGAGGATCATGGACATGTCGAGGAGTTCATGTCATCACCCCAGGGATGGATTGGTGACGACTTCTGAGGTGGGTCCTCGATTGTGGCGTGGAGGGTTACCGCCTACACACGGGGTACTCGGTGGTATTTCAGGGGGACAAGCGCGATGTTTTGCTAGGCGGTGTGCGGTGCAGGTGTGGGGAGACCAGTGTGGGTGGGTTGGCTAGCGAGCCCCTACCCCAGAGGACCAGTGGGGAGACGGGACTTAGATCTACCTTGAGTGGTTGTGAGTGCGAGGATGTTTTAGGATATGAGCTACCGGGGACACCTCACATGAGGGTTGTAGACCGGTATCGGAGTTACACCCTAGTACTTCCTGCCCTCTCTATGACAAGTAAGATATGGCACCGGTTGAATTCTGAGGAACTGAGGAGTCGGTATAGAGCTCTTTAGACGAGGGGTTCATTAGGCGAGCACTTCCTGTGGGGCCCCTTCGGTTCTATTTTCGAAGAAGAAGGACAAGACCATATACTATGCATTGATTACGAGATGAGTTGAACGGGGGTTACGATCGAATCGGTACCCATTGTAGGAGATTGATGACTTATTTAATCGGTTAAGAGGAGGCGAGGTACTTTCAGATAGACCGCCTTGGTTACCATCGGTTGAGGTTGGGAGGCACAGAGATATCCTTACAAGGCGACATTCAAGACACGTTATGGGCACTTTGAGTTTATGGTGATGCGCTGGATTGGCGAATGTTCACGACCATGGACCTCATCGTAGGGTGTTCGATTGTGTACCCAGATCAGTTTGTCGCAGTCTTCGTGGATGACATTTTGATCTACTCCCGATCCAGTGAGACATGAGTATCATTGAGGATTGTATTACAATTGTTGAGACAATAGCCATCGGTTATGCATGAGTTGATAAGTACGAGTTTTGGCTTCTTGGGTGAGGTTTTGGACACGTGGTGTCGGCATCGGCGTGTCGTGTGGACCTAGAAGAAGGTTGAAGTCGTGATGAGTTGGGAGGCCGGAAAGTGGAGTCTTCAAGATACGTAGTTTCTTGGGATTGGCTGGAGTATACGAGGAGATTCGTGAGGGGATTTCTCCGATTAAGCGACACATGGCGAATTCACTGGAAGGAAAGTCGATTTGATTGGGATGACGTGTGAGGAGGCATTCGAGTTGAAAATGAGGCTACTTGACTCCATCGCCCAGTAGTCGGACGGGGACAGGGTACCGCAATGTGGTATGATGCCTCGGCGGGCCAGGATATGTTTTGATCTGATCCGAAGGTGACAGCTTATGGTTCCAGTCGGTTGAAGAATCATGAAGCGAGAGTGCGCCACACACAACATGGAGTTGGCGGCATTAGTCTTCGCCCGAGTTTTGGGCGCCACTACTTATGGGGGAGGAGTTAGGTATGCATTCATACCATAAGAAGTCTAAAAGTATATTTTCCGCGCGGCGGGACCTCGATATGAGGCAGCGCCGAATGGATGGGTTCCACAGAGTTATGACTTCACTTTGCATTACCACCTGGTAGGAGCAAATGTGGTGAGCGAAATGCACTCAATCGGAAGTGAGGAGCATTGGCTAGTATAGCTTCCGGGGTGTGGATGCTCGAGCGTAGGCCGGTTGGACTATAGTACATCGGCCGGGATCGAGGGGTACGTGGGGGTTTGGTAGCCACACAGCGACCTCTGTGAGGCGGGGAGACGATCAGGTCGAGGCGGGACGCGGAGATAGTATCCATCGGAATGGGAATGCGGTCGGTACATGTGATGAGGGTTGGGCCAGTCCACGGGATGTAGTCTTCGGTATGGGGGCGGTAGTCGATTCACGGTTGACCGATTTGAGATAGGAGATTCTCAGGGAGTTTCACTGCTCTCGATTTGTTGTGCATCCAGTCGGCGCGAAGATTACCGGATGCCATTCGCCCGTCTGTGGAAAGCGGATGAAGAAGAGACGCACGTGGGGACTGTTCGACGATGTCTCACGTGTGTCAATAAATTAGGCTAAACACCGAAGCCGGCGGGGCTACTTCAGCCATTGGTGGCTGAGTGGAAGTGGAGCGCGTCGATGGATTTTGTGACCCGCTTTCCGCGGTGGACCGCCGCAGCGAGAGACGCTGATGCGGTATCGGGTGATAGTGGGCCGACTCACGAAACCGGCACATTTATAGCGCGAGGATGACCGCTTCACATTGGAGATTCTTCGGTTGTACATTCGAGAGATAGTCGGCTACATGATACCGGTATCCATAATGTCGAGCCAGAACCAGTTTACGGCGCACTGGAAGAGTTTCCAAAGGCTATGGGCTACGGCTGACCATGGTACAACTTTCCCGCCCGCAGACGAGATGGTCGGTCGGGGAGAGGACCATACGGTGTTGGGGACATCTTTGCGGCATCGTCTGAATCATGGGGTGAGGCTGGGAGAGAGCACTTGCCCTTGGTGGAATTGCCTCGACAACGGTTATCGGTGAACCTTATGCGGTCTTTCATGAGGCGTGGCGGGGAGGCCTGCGAATGCCGTATGTTGGATCGGGTGGAGGCACCATCGCGGTCGTCTGATTAGAGACACCTTGGTGAGCTTGTCTGATAGCGTCTTCTCGCGACTCGAGTTGGCAAGAGATATCTGCGATGTATGCGGCGTGACGCCAGAGTTAGGTTGGTGATCCGTCTTCTTGAAGTGATACCTAAGAGAGGAGTGGTCGGGTTCGTGCGGCATGGAGTTGTCGTAGGATTCAATTGGGCCGCCGGGATGCCTGAGAGGGAGTGACAGCTGCGTTGGTTGTGACTAGCGACATGTGGGATTCTGGTATTTCAAAGTCGCCATTCTCGGAGGTGCACTCGGATCGATCATGTAGTGGATTAGGGAGAGGTGAGGTTGACAGCGATAGGACCTTCCGAAGGGACCGGTCGTGCATTTTAAAGATGCAGGGATCAGGTTTTGCGACGGTAAAGAGACCATGAGGCTGGTAGGGATGCTATGGCGACGCGTGGGTGGAGGTCAACGTGAGTGCGAGACCACGACGGGCCACCTATCCCTTCTTGTTTAGGATGAAGGTCGTGGTTTGGTCATTTAATACTTAAATGACTAGTTCTGAAGCATGGTAGAGTGCATGTTGCATATGCATGTGTTAAGCTAGTGATTGTATAATTTCGGACGAAATTCTTTTTAGAGAGGAGAATGTAAACAGGGAAAATTAAATTTTTCTGAAAAATGATGAGTAATTTCGGTCAAATCAAGGAAATTTTCTGAACGATCTCCGGATGTGAAGCGGACTTCCACCGGCGTTGGAATCGTCTCATGAAATCTAGCTACCCAGCCGTTTAGTCAATTCCGCAGGCGGTCGAAATTTCACATTTTTCGAGCACGGTGGCGGTGCCTTCGCGGCTTATGAGAGACATATGATGTGACAAAAGTCACCTCTTGCATGTACCCATGTGACACGTATTTGCATGAGTGAGAGAGGATGAGATGAATGGCTCAGAATTGTGCCAATGTCAAAATCAAAAACTTAGGGACATGATGAATTTTTGGAATGTTTAATGAAATTAAAGACAAGCGAATAGTTGTCTTCTCGAAAGAAACAAAGAAAAATCGCGGTAGGTACGATCATTTGAAATTTGGAGTTTTAGAGAAGAAGAGCTCCTTCTCTCTAGATTTAAACCCATTAGGACCTTCGATTCTTGACGGAGCAAAAGTAAAGCGTGTTCCCTACGGCGAGGGTTATGCGTGAACTTGCCGTTACTGTGAGTTATGACAACTCAGTGAGGATCTTTTCCTACTTATTGTTATTTTTTGCTAAGACCCATATATATGGTTGGGGATGTTAAGAGGCTTCCAGGATTGTAGTGTTTTTCGGCTCTCAAAACTGCATTTGAACCCAGTGGAAAAATCCCCATTGTTGTGCAACGTGAACGGTGCAACAAGGGTTTCAGCGTTCATGTGAATGGTAAGTGATTTTTGGTGTGATTTTATGATGTGTTCGGTGATTCAAAATGAATTGCCTTGTGTTTTGTTAATTAGCGAGTAGTGAGCTAATTTGGTGTTATTGAATGTGAATTTGCATAACATGATTTATGTGGATTAATTATGTTAGTATATACATGTTTTTATATATTAGCACTTCAGGTTGTTGGGATTGGCATCATGCATTTTCCATATGCCTTGCCCAGGGCACCCTAGAATAATGAGGTGAGTGCATGACATTGAAATTAGGAAATAAAAGCGAAAATGTTTGTGAAAGGAATTTCAAGGAAGATTTTTCGAGTTGCCTTGGAGAGTGATCCGGCGGGATCGCGGATGAGGGACCATGACTGTTTCGGAGCGTTATCCAGCAATTCACCTCGGAGGGTAGTCCAATATATTTTACCGAAACTCGGTAGCAAGTTTTCGAGAACAAAAAGCTTTTGTTTTGAAAACTGGATATTTTACTCGCATTCGGCTTAGGCATATGTGAGGGAGTTGGTGAGGACTCGGGACATAGGATTGGTCATGTATACATTCGGTAAGGTTCATCTTGTTGCTGGATGGCGATTGTTTGCCATGCATGTGCTGCATATGGTGGGGAGGCAACCCATGTAGGAAATTTTCACTGCTAGCTTTAACTCTTCTCTGTCTGAGGATGGATCTATATTTGAATTATGAGGGAGTGTAAGGAAAGGGCGAAGCTCGCTGAAGGACTCGCGATTTAGAGAAGAAAGCGGGGTTGTGGCTTTGGTGAGACTTTTATAACATGTGATGAAATTGTAATCTTGTCATATATTTGAATTAACGATTTATTAACAGCTCTTGAACTATTAGCCATATAGTTATATATTTTTGTGAGTATGTGGGTACATGGGCTAAGTGGCTATTTTACTGCATGTGGACCGGTGGTAGTTGTTGATTGTTTGAGACCGGGTTTGTGCCGCAGGTAGAGCTCACAGCTGAAGGAGACTACCCAGATTTCGTGAGTGGTGTTGGGTTTTGAGCATCACTAGTATTCGAGGTCAAGCGGGTTGTCAACGGACCCTCGATTTTAGGGCATCTCTCCTTCTGTGAGTTTCCTCATCGGGACAGAAACTTTCTTCTTTTGCTCTTTGTTATGTCGTGACACGGATGTTCTATGCAACACAAATGTTCTATGTCTTCGACGTAATGCACTTCCTTCGACTTAGTTATATGTCGCGACATAGGTTTGGGAATGTCGCGACATAATTTTTATTCCTTTTTGTCTTGTTTTATGTAAGTGAGCACATAAAAAACAACTGTCATAACAATCTTACGGTTTTGTGTCACAACAATTCCTTTCTATGTCACACGACCTGGTTGATGTTTCTTAAAGTGCTCTTCTCAAGGTATTAGACATAAAATTTGAATATTAAATTAAGTCTGGATTAACATTAAATTCGTGCTTATAATGTGAATCCTATGTCCCAGCATTTTCACCTATATTCTTCTGACTTATATCGTGACACTTAGTTTGTAAAATCTCATGAACAATACTTCATTTAACCTTAGACTACATTTTGCTACTTTTTCTGCTTTTGACTTCTTTTCTCTAAATTCTTGCAAAACACATATTTGAAGGTAAATATTCCATAATTTGGCATTTTAAATTGGACATTAAGCCTTAAAATATCTAAATGAAAAATGGGCTTAAAATTATATAGGGTTTTGGGACTCGTGATGGGGTCCGGTTTCTGCAAGGAGAGAGTGGAGACGTCGAGGATTCAGCGGGAAGGCGATCCCTTTGCAAGGGAAGAGAGAAGTTATTCGTGGACTCAGTTGCTCAAGGTTGTGAGGCGGTTGTGTAAAAAGTAGGGATTACTACGTGCATAAGATTGTATTCTCCTCACCTGAGAAATTGCATTGGTATTGGCGAAGCAGTAATCTTTGATGGTGGGATTCTTGTTAATCCTTCGACAATCATTCAATGACATCAACACGTTGCTCTAGTGTGGACTCATTTGGAATGGGAATTTCTCCCATTGGACCGGTTGGAAGTGGGCTTTCTACATTCTTGGCTCAACCTTGCAGAAGTGTGGGTTTTTGTTCCCCTGATTAGCGCCAATGGAAGGTTTCGTGTCCCTCTAAAAGAGTTTGTTTGAGTGTTGAAAAAACCAAAACCCGGATACCCAAGCAGTGCACGTCCCCATACATTATATACCCATCGATAGGAGGTTACATGGTGAGCTGATTTATGAGATATGGGCATTTATGGAGTATCTCAATGTCCTTCACGTTACTTATTAATTTTCTACATTAACAGTTATCGTTAGCGTATTTATGCTTGGTGGGGTGGGCGCACGCATGCCTTGTTTGCTTTATTTCCCATGTCCGAAGGTGAGTCTGTTGCTCGTGTATCCGATTGCATCTACCTTGATGCGAGGTGGTTGAACGGGGTCACATCGAGCCAATACACTCTTGAGCTTGGGTCTGTTCCCTTGACATCACGTGACCCGGATTTGGATCACCCATATGAGTACAGTTTACTCACACAAATGCCACGTGCACTATAGCTAATCCATTCTAAGATAAGCCTCTCCAATTCATCATTGATGAATACTTCTCTTTATGTAGGAGGGATTATATGACATACAATTTTTATGTGGGATACAAATAGAATGAGAGTGAAATATTTCAAAACAATATTGGTATTATTTATACATTCTTATATAGATGCATTTGCCATCACCTCGATTTAAACATGTAATTACTTATATATAGCTCAATCCATTGATTAAGAGAAAGTGAACATGAAACCTAGTACTGTTCCTTTAGCAAAGTCTGTTCCATCTGTAGCCATGTATTGGAATTATGGGTTTTTTAAGCAAATATTGAGATGCTGGGAAGAAAATGTAAAAGCTGAAGATAAATGAAAGTAATCAGATTTGATCGAATCATTTCCACAATTTTATTCTTCTCGAGAACAAACTTCTTGAATCCAAGTGAAAAAAGCAATTTGTGATGCGCTAAAGTATCATAGTACTTGAAGAATTTGTCACCTCCACCTTTATTTCCTACTCAACTGCAGGTACAGCAGTCTCTGGGATTTTCTTTGACAGAAAATGTGTCTTAATCCTGAGAGACCTTTAATAAAATAAAATGAAAAGGAGTTTGATTCAGATCAATAAGGTCAAAGCAGGCTTTTCAAAAGTGATGAAGTGCAAGTAATTTGCTCAAGATTTTGTTATCTGTTAATTTTATTTATGTTTTGGAATTATTCATAACAAGCACTAATGCATTTCTCCACTAGTGAATACTCATTTGCTTACATTTTCCTCTTCTTCAGCCATCTACAAGAACCCTGGAAAAAAAGGCACTAAAAACGCAGCTGTTAAATTAATTAGAATATACTTTACGCTTTTGTGTTTTCTGTAGGGAATATTTTATTACATCATAGTATGTTATCATGTGAATTAAAGCCCCAAGTGACAATCCTAATAAAGGAATTTGAGTAGGGGTAGATTGTATAACCAGAAAAAACCGACCAAGATGTAACTGAAAAATCTATATGCCTCATGCTATCACCAACCAAAAAGTTATAGTAACCGAATTCCCTGTAGTAGCTCAATTGGCGATCAATCTTTAGGTTTACTCCCTAATAGTCATCCGTTCAAGTCTCCATTGGACTATTGGAGGATTTACCGACTGTCAGATTCATGGATTAATCTAGGTGTGCAACATTAGGTGGACACCCATAGTTGTACAAAAAAAGGAAAAGAAAAAGAAAAAATAAGGTTATATATAGTGAGCAAAAATAGCTGAGCAGATGACCATTCAGTCGGACTGAGAAGATGAAATGTTCATACAAGACTTTAAATTTGTTGGATCTCAAAAAGTAAGAAAAGTAGTTCCAAATTCTCAAAAGACGAGATTAAATTTTGTACCTTGTAGCATGTCTTTTCCTTCATTGATGTAACTAAAATATCAAATGGCACCAGGAGTTCCCCCAATTCCCAAACACTTCAGTAGGAAGCCAATATTATAACTAGAGACAATTAAGATTCCCCATTAAAGTGGTCAAGGAACTCTAGGGGACACTCGATGTCTTCTTTATTCAACTACTTGTGCCTCTGCTTGAATGAGCAAATGCCTGATATAGGCCCCGCTATTTATGGTGACTTCCTCTCTTAAATTTCCACTCGGCCACATGTTTTCTAGGGGTTGGGGAGGGGGGATAACTAGGAAGTGAAGACCTACCCCATTTGCAGGTTAGATGAAATGTGATGATTGAGGAGAGTGGTCCTCATTATTCCCTTCTGGCCTTTTCTTCCCTTTTCAGGATATCACTGGCTTTTAGCTACGCACCAGAATGTGGTATGCACCATGCATTAAGAAGATCACTCTCATAACTTGTGCCTTGCCTTCCATTAATAACATCTTAGATAACCCATGAGAAAACAACAACAGGTCTCAATGTATCAGGTATCTTTGTTTTGCCCACTAGACCTGATATTGTTCCCTTCTCTTCATCTTTAAAGCTAATTCAGGCCAGGTTCAAATTCTACAGTTTCAATTACCTGGATTTCTCTAGTCTAATCAGGTCCATTATATCCGTCAGTACTAAACTCTACACAAGAGATCTTGCACCCGTATAAGGGACTAGGAAGAGGATTAGAGATAGGTAGGTGTTAAGAAACATAAAATTCATATTGAACCAAATCTTTAAGTTGAGTTTTAGGAAAGTGGTTCTTTAATATGGTATCAAAGCCAGGTTTGGCAGAAGGACTTGAATTCAAGTCATCTCTCTGCAATTTGAATATTTGTTTCCTATTTGTTTATTTGAGAGTCCAAGACTCCGTTTGGTTTGTTTGACTCTCCATGAACGGGTATAGACAAAACTTGAGCACCCCAGGAGAATTAGTTGTTTAACAATAGATTTCATGAAATTTGTTAAGCTTGATTTAATCATATATAAAAAAATAGATTTCATGAAAAAATATACATATATATGGATTCATCCACAGTGATTTGGTACTCTTTACGATGTTATTGTTGAACCCAATTCTCATCTCTGCATTAAATACCAATCCTACATTCTTAGGCCAAAGTATCCATTTATAAAGTCTTTTGTATAAACATCTGTGGGGTCATATGCATTGCAGCATATTAGGTTGTAGTCAAATTGATTTGATACATTTTAGATTCTTAGTTTGAATCGATAACTTAATACAATGTCATAGTTTTTTTGTTGTTGAAAGCTATCCATTGGTGTGCGCAATGTCACAGCTTATGAGTGTTTATAAGTATGGACAACATCAATAGGTATGAGGTCTTTTAGGGGAGATGTGTAAAAACAAAACCACGAGGGTTTAGGCCCAAAATGGACAATATCATACTAATGTAGAGATGGAATGGTATAGGTTTTCCAACAAGTGGTATCAAAGCGCTAGTTGGTTACATTTAGCAGTTTGGACAGGATTTGAACAAAATGATGTGGTGAGCTTAGATAAATAGTCTCAACTGTAAGATTATTGTGTCAACGCAATAAAAATAAAGAAAAACCCTAGTTTGAGGGAGATATTGTGATACTTTGATTGAGAGAGGAGGATTGTTAGTGTGACTCAAGTCCCGAGGGTTATGAGTTTATAAGTATGGACAACATCTAATTAGTGAAACCTTTTAGGGAGAAGTCACAAAAATAAAACTATTAGAGCTTAGGCCCAAAATAGGCAATATCATAACAATGTGGAGGTAAAGATCCATAAGGTTTCCAACACTATCAACGTGAACCAGCTCCCTGCTCCTGTTTCTTCCCCGTTCTCAGCCTATATTCCAGCCCGCTAATTAGCTTGCACATGGTAATTTGCTACACTGTCATTTAGGTTGTCAAAGGAAAATGAGCATTCCTAGAAAATTAAATATACAACTACATGCTAATTCATATCAATCTTGAGATAATATGAGTCATACATGTTTAGAGTACAAATTTGAGGGCCTTTGCTTGATCCTAAGCCCTTCAGTGGCTCAGGGCTGAAGTGGGGTTGAGGGGATTCAACTTAATTTTAGGTTGTGTTACATTTTTGTTATCAGCTTAATTATGTGAGATGAATCCTAATACTTCTGCTTTAGAAAGATGGTTTCAGATCTATAAATTTATTTTAAAAGATGTAATCAAAAAATTTATTATCTTTAACTGTTTAGGCATTTTTACACCTTTTTTCTTTCCATCGGATGTGTAAATTAACAAAGTTATCCATCCTTTAGGTCTGGTACTCGATCATATTTCAAAATTCTACTTTAAAACCGCACGGTCATTTCACACCTCAAGAGTTGAGTGACATTAAAGTCTTTTCTTGTACAGAGTTTTGAAAGAAATGTACATAAGAATTTTACACCTGGGCAGTATGTATTAAAAGTTGTTTCCCGTACATTTTATATTTATAAATTAAATCCACTTCAACTCTTGTATGCCAAGGTTAGCCCGAACATTGTGTCTAAAATTAAAGTATATTAAGCATAGTTAATTCACGTGTATTTTGTCAACAGGGGAATTTCTGACCAACATTAGTGATTTTGATGATTTTATTGTTATTAAAAAATAAAAAGTAAAAATAAAAAATAAATAAAAGAAACAGTGAAAGAAAAGCTTTTTAATATTTTCTTGGTGAAATTATCTTCTTGGGGATTATTTCTGAATAATAAATATATTCTGAATCTTACTGATATGAAAAATGGGTGTATAATCCACTGTAACATTTAGAGAAAATTTGCTATATATAATTTTGATGATGAATGATCAATAATAGTGGCTAATCTAGAGATTAATTGATAAAATAATTTCATATAGCTGTTACTGATTCGTGTTACTGGATGAAAAATTAGATTAATGGCCCCACCATATGTATGGTTCATGTTCTCAATGAATCATATAACATCTCTCACCAAGTTCTGCATGCGGCAGCTAGCCTAATATGAAAATGTCAGGTGATCATAATTTGATTCAGGATCCTAAAATGAATTTGTGACAGATTATGGGAAGTTTGATGAATCTTGGGGTTGGTTCAGTCCCAATGGTACTAGTTCAAATCAGGAATCATTTTCTGCATAAGTAGGTTCTCAAGAACTTATGTGAACCCTAATTTATTATATCTGGTGTCTTACAATACGATGACTTTGTCAAACAATATATTGCTTCCAACTCTGTCTGGAACTTATACCCAACATTTGTCATAACTGCATAATTCTTTTTCTTTTTTTTCCAGTTGATGCTCCAAGATTGATCTTTGGTTACAACTGCCTGGTTTGAACTGCTTTGTCTACAACTCAAAGCTTGCAGTTTGGAGCATAGATAGAACTCTTTGCTCTGTGTCTACCATGGAAGAGATCCAGATGGAGTTTTGATTACAGATAGGAGCAACAAATGAAATTAGAGAGAGAACAAAGTGAAACAATATTGCTGGATTAGCATTCCCAAATATTTTCTTGATTAAAATGAATAAAATAAAATAAATTTGTCATATGGAACCAAATCAAAGGAAACATGTTTGTACCCTATTGTTTCTTCTTCACAAATATAAGCTAACCCAAGTGTGAAGTGTAATGAGTTGTTCCTTCATACAAATAACACATGTTGACCGACAACAAGTGCATGGTAGCTTATCCTTTTGCTTGAATATGATCCCCATCTTTAAATAAATGGCACCAATGTAAGAAAACCTCATTGTGTGACTGTATTATGTAGCCCAGCCAACAGAATAATTCAAATAAATTAAAAACGTGAGTTAAACCTTTATCAAGCTTGTAGATGATACTGATAAATTTATTAAATGGAGCAAAAATTTAAACACTTCCAGTAGGAAGCCATTAAAGAAGGTCTAATGAAGTGGTCAAGAGGGAACTCTAGGGGCCATTTAATGGATTTTTAATTCTATATACATGCATCCAACGCCTTGCTTCTTGGTTAGTCTATTGCCTAATGAGCCTTGTTTTATAATTGAATAATTCCAAGGAGGGATAAAGTGAACCTAGTCACACATGTGGCTAAAGATGAGACATTACAGGAGCCAGGTGATGGGTAGTGTAAATTGGCCATTAATATTCCTTCTGTCCGCGCATATACATCGTTTTGCCCTTTTTCTCCTCATCTTTGTAAAACTTCCTATATATACACCAAGATCTCTAGCAGGTACGAGGGCTTCACTAAACATACAGATGGGACTAAACAATTACTCAGTCTCAGTAGTCAGTCCATGGATTCATGATGGCATGTTTCATAGTGTATATCTATGTAATAGAATGCTTTGATATCCATGCATGACAGAGTTTTTATTTTATTTTTTTATATATATTCACTTTCACGTATTACAACATATTATTTTGTTCCTCATAACTATGTTTTCATTTGGGACTCGAACCTAGATCCCTCCCTTCCCTCCTATCAACCGTCTGAGCAACCAGTTAAAGCCACGTCATGTATTGGCCATGACAAGCTTAAGCAGTCACGATTTACTCTTTCTGATCTTTCCCGTCATCTTCCCTTCACGAAAGGCCAAGCAGTTTCAATTTCATTCTGCTCATTTGCTCGGATTTATCTGCTGGCATATCAATAATTGCTTGTACAAAAACCTATACAAGTCACGACTATATTGCCAATGAATATTAATTACCTTAACAAAGTAATAAGCTCTTTGAGGCAACTGGTGTTTACTTGTGATCTGTCATACTCCTAATTTCTACCTAGTGATGTTTGAATTTGCCACCTCCCTCATGTGAAGGATGTTTTAATGTAATAAAACCAATTAACTGGGCATATTTTCGTTAACAAGGACGGACCTGGCATAGGAAATTTGAGAAAAAAATTATTTACATTATGATTTGAAGCCATATGTTTTAATTTAAAGTAAAATATAATTGTTATTAAATCATTTAAGTAATTTATGCTTTGATTTGCCCTCCTAGAATTTACCAAGGCTATGTTTGGTTATTAAAACATGAATACTGGCAATTGCATTTTAACATTTATAAATATTTATAATATAATTCTCATTTTTTTAAAAATAAAATAAAAATTAGTTTAAGATTTGCTAAAAATATTTTTCGATCAATTACATTTTTCCTAACTCCAGCTACAAATGTGGACAACTCACGGGAGGATGTTGTGATACAGGAACTTTCATATTTACGTTTAAGAAAATTGGTCGTTAAAATGATAGCCAGAAGCCACTCGTTTCAGAAGGTTATACCTTGATAAGAATACGAAGTGTGTGAAAGCAGGTTATCAATATAAATTATGCTTACATATATTTATAGCGATTAAGTTTTCATAGTGCAGATATTCGTCTTTGCATAACTTGTTCCATAGAGCAGTATAATGAAAACCAGTTCTCAAGTCTCCAATTAGACTGTGTGCAGGGCGGGTTTTCAGGTTTCGGGTTGTTATTCAAACAGTCCTTAACATGGATTATAATCTCTAACCAACTGAGATTCTAGAATAGTCTGACTCAATCACTCTATAAATATCTCTCTGTTCTACAAGTACCAAAGATGAATCACAGGTTTGGTAGCCACACAATTTTCAGGTTTCAGTTTATCTGTTTCTCTCTTCATATCATCTTCTCTATCTTGGTATCAAAGCTTTGGATTGAAAACCCGAGCTTTTCTTTCTTCCATCTTGCCACAGTGAATTCCTTGATTTTTTTTCTCTACTTTCTTTCGATCTGGTGTCTTCTACCATTTCCTCTTAGTTGAAACCCACTACAAGAAAAAGTTGCTATTAACGTTTTTCACCGTCAAGAAGTAAATATATGTTAAGATAGATAATTTTCATAATTATCTATGTGGGTGTTAAAGAATTTTTAAAGCCATCTTGACATATACATATGTCAAAGTTTTCCATATTTGTGGTATCACATATGTTATAGGTTCTATTGCGCATGTCGATGTTGGGCATAACAATATGTTAAGGTTGCTATTGAAATGAAAATTTAATATTATTTATTTTGAATTTTTGTTTTTTAATGAAATGAATTTATTACCAGATTAAATTTATTACTAAATTTTAATATTGATAATCAAGTCAAAGAATGATGTCAACAAATTGCTACTCAATGTAAAATGATAATTATATGCATATATATTTGAATATGAAAACACAATTCCATAAATCACGCAGAGTCGAACATATTTTCTATATAAATAAAATCTAATTAAGTACAATTCAATTTTAAATTTACAAACTTAATTTGAAAAGACAATACTATATTTATAAAGTAAATACTTCGAATCTTAAATGCACTATATTTCTTTGGGTACCTCGTAAGATAAATAGAACTTTTAACAAAAAGTAAGCAAAAGTACTCTAGCAAAAATAAATTAAAATATTCAGCATGATGTGATATTCGTGTGCAAAAAAGACATTTACAGATGACTTCAAGAAAAAGAAAAGTTTAGGATAGAGTATAATAATGAATAACAACATTATCAATTTCTAATGTACATGACTATATATACAGCTCAACTTGAGATAGTAAAACTAAAGGAAATATTGATCATCAAACGTGATAAGTTATTCATATTGTAGTAAAATTAATATTAGAGAGTAATACCATAATTAAGGATCAGGACCATATAGGCAAAAAAGACAAATCAATAGCATTTCATGAAGTAAGAAGTCTTAGGAAAATAGTTTAGATATGTAGCAAAAATGAGCAAATCAATAACATTTATAGTAGAAGTCTAATGCAAATAATTTGGAGTAATAATAATAATAATAATACTAAAAATTATTATTGTACTATTACTACATTATAATTAAAGTGTTTAGCTCCTAAAACATAGTATGTAATAACAGCAACAACAATAATAATAATAGTAAAAGAAATAATAACAATGGTAATAGTAATAAATGTGTAATAATAATAGTTATAATAATAATAATAATAATAATAGTAATAATAATAGTAATATTGACCAATAATAATAATAGTAATAATAGTAATAATAGTAATAATACTATAGTAATAATAATATTTATTATTATTAATATAATATAATATAGGCCAATAATAATAATAATAATATTATTATTATTAATCTAATAACAAATATTATTTATTATTCTACATACTCTTTATGCACGTAGAAATCTTGCTACATGGAGCATTAGTATTAATGACTATAAGCTTTGGAAAGTTTTACTGTGATGTGGAGAAAGGACGATTTAAAGGAGGGTAAAATATATAAACCTTCAAACATGATAAAAAAACTACATAGAAACACTGAAAGAAAATGTTACAAAACATAGAGAGACATATAGGCACGCAAATATGTACATTCATGGGACAGTTAAATGTCTACTTGAAGATGTAATTAAAAGCATGACGTTTTTTGTTAATTTATAAAATGCTCAACTCGATTACAGTATTAAAGAAGAATACAAATATCAGTTTTGAATTTAGAAGATACAATAATTAAAAGGATTAGGTTTCATGATTAAGCCTTCTCTAGAGCAATGTTTGCCTTCTCTAAGAACACTGTTTGCTTACTTTAATAGTTTTTCTTTCAGCAGCTTAATATCAAAAAGGACAAATATGTTTCCAGGCGCGAATAATAAATAGAATGTTAAATAGCAAAGTAAAAATAGCATTAATTTCCAAACCACGAGAACAATATATAATGTCTTGGAAAGTAAGTTACACATGACTTGGGGGATATGTATTCCCTCAAAATGTCAATTAGTTGTTCCATAACACTGTATATCATACTCTTGGAATGACCACATAGTTTATGTGACCCAATAAAAAATGGTTACATATGGGATGCCAATCTCACCACCATCAAATCAAATATTTTATATCATTTCAATGGGGCGAGTCTAATCTGAGATAATTCTGATGCACATAACTTATCACTCATAAGCAATTCATGCTGGACACTTAAAATTATAGAGTTTTGGACATATTTAGTTTTGTTTAAAAAAATTTATTAAAATAATTAGAAAATGAAAATAATGTTCAAACTAAGTGCGTGAAACGATAATGTTGATTAGTAGCTACTTTTGGCGATAACTTAAAAATTTCAAAACATTTGTAATGTTGTAGTCAAGAATTGTGTAATTAACTTAAAAAAAATTTCAATGTCGTAGCCAATGACTAGGCATTACTATTCACGCACTAGTTTAAACATTATTTTCATTTACAAACTATTTTAACAATTTTTAAACAAAAATAATAAATCCAAGCTCAAAATTATATTAAAGTTTATTAATGTAAAGAATGGCACCTTATCATGTTAATTATAGTATCCAAATAGCACATTCAAATTCTGCAATCTTGACGAGAATGTACTCAATAAAAATCAAATGGGTGAGGGTGATTTTACCCGAGCCTCTATCCCCACAATTTCAGTTTCATGATTTGCACTATTTAAATACTGAGAACCAGGAAAATTTCCCACTATATTCTCCATATATCTGATCTAAGAGCCCTAGGATCTAAAAGTAATACACTTTAGAAATTTAAAGGCTTTAAGAAATGTAACAATTTAAAAGCATAACATATCATACTAGATTTGAACTTATAATTTAGTGCAGCAAATAAAGAAAAAATCCAGAAATATAATTATATTTTTGATAAGGTATAATTAAAATTTCATTTATTTCTAAGGAAGTATATTCAAAAGTTGAAGATTTTTGAAGATGTAAATAAATATTAAAGATGATCGTTCATATAAAAGCAGACAAGAAAAATTGTTCAGCATACATTAATCCTTATCATAAAAAATAAGACAAACAAAATTATATAATTATTACTATATTAGTACAATTTATGTAGATACTAATTGTTAGAGAATAAGTTCTATAATATCCAGTAAGCAATCCTTACATTGTCAGAGAAATAATATAACTTTAGAAGAAAAAATTATCTTGGGAATTTGAATAAAAAAGAAGTTAATTCTTATAAGAGTTTAACTCTAACTATTTATTTTCTAGTTCGTTTCAAACACCCATGGTTCATGTAAGCTAGAAACTTGTGAAATTGGCAGGTACTGAGGATAGCATCAAGGTGATGGAAGCAATGAAAATAGTGGTGAGCATGGAAAAAAACAGCCACAAATACAGTGAGGGTGATGCAAAGGCGTTATAGGTTCAATGATGGGTAATGGTAGTAGAGAATATTGTTTACAGCAGCTGTCCATTATAGTCAACCAATGGGAGTGATGATTATATAGTGCTAATGCATGGTAGTAGTAGCATAAACATGATAACTACGAGGAAATTATATAACTTAAGAAAAATATTATTTGATGAGTTTGTGATAGTATTACTAGTTTTTTGGTATTAAACCCAATAGAATACATAAGATGAATAATAAAAAAGTATAACTTTTATTAGTAGTAGGCCCCACAATGGTGGGTCTTCCAAGTGTGGGGCGGGTCTAACTGAGTAGGAGGGCAGCTCGCCTTGAAAACGTGGTGATAGTATTACTGATGGTAGTAGCAATTACAACAGCGATAATTATCTAAGTGGTGGTGATTATAATGGCTACTCTGCTTCTCTTCAATAACCACTTCATCAACCTAGGCATATTAACAGTGGCACCCACAAAGCACTAGAACTCTGTTTTGTTAAGGAGGATATAGTATGGGGAATTTGCTATATATAATGGATTCAATTGTATCAAAATCATATAAATGTTTGCCCTTAGAAAAAATAAAAGAAAAGGAAAAGATTGATGTAGGAAACACTTAATTAAGTTTAGACATAAAGTTCAGAAGTGAGCCGATGTGGTGTTTGCATAAACTAACTGTGACTTGGTTTTCCTATTAAAAATGCTTCCACATCTTATTGGTTAATCTTCAGATTTTCTTTCAAAAATTGCTTCCATCATTTCACCTACTCACTTATAAAAAAATTAAATCTCAAAATACAAAATAACTAAGTGATTCAAGTACTTGAAGAATTCAATTTCCTATTTGTTCTCATTTTTCTATACCCATTGAATCAAAATAAAAAATTTCTCATTTTGGAGACAAATACAATCACTGTGTTAAGGAAATAAACAAAATTAGAAACCTAACCTTAAATCAAAAACATAACTTAGAACCTAAACATGTATATTCCATAACATCTGAAACTTCAGTGCATCAAAGAATACGCTGCTGAATAAGCAAGAAATTTAAAGTAACCATACCTTTTAACCTAGATTATCTCTCTTCTAGCAAGTTCTGATGGGAGGATTCCTGAAGTTGTAGCTAAGACCTCATGTTTGGCTCTTGCCGCTCACACAGACTGATGGTTGTTTCAACTTGCTTTTTTATTAATGTATCGAGACTCAGAGTTTTAGGGTTTGGGAATGAATGTGTATGTCAGGTTTTGGAAACAAATGAAAGGGAAAGAGCGAAGGCTGATCTACAAAAATTTATACATTGGTAACAAAACCTAGACAGCTAACAAACCTTTTATTCCAATAAATTAATTCATCTTAAAAAATATCTTTACTAAGATTCTACCTTGGCTTAAAAATTATGTCAACGTCAGTTCATGTTATATCAAAGTTTCTTCCTAAAGTCTAAGTCTGTCAAGATTACTTCAAATAAATAAAATAATATATATAATGAGTTTCTAATGGTAGATACCACAATAAGTCAAGGATTTTTCTGTCAATGAAGCTTGTTTTTCTTGTAGTGACCCTAGTTTCTTATCTACTTGCCACAAGGAGAATTCATCGATTCAATCAGCTGAATCGCCACAGAATTCATTGTTGGCACCAGCTCCGTTACAAACACTCAATCATCCTCTACCTATTAAACTTGTTGAAATAATTTACATCCTATGGAAAACTCAAATAGAGAATGTTGTGTTTTGCAAATGGCTTTGAAGATTTCATTGATAGGCGTCGACGGTGTCCACCGAGGACTACGTATAGCGAAATCAATCCTGAGTTAGTTCAGCAGAGGCACTATGTCCCGAGCGATCCTCAGCTAATGGATTAATTTCACCCTAACTCCTGATATAATGAGTCAAATTGTGGGTTATTAGGGCATCTCATAGGCCTGGATTGCTCTTCCAACAAATCTTCTCAAGCTCTTCCAAGGCTCGGATTATGCAACTTAGATTGATTTACCAAACTATATAAAAAGGGAGGGAGAGTTTATGATGGAATACATCTTGAGAGGATGAACTGTTTCTGACAATCTTGCTGCAGTAGGAGAACCAATAAAAGAAATAGACCAGATACTTCAACTTCTTGGAGGTCTCGTATCAAAGTACAATGCCATTGTTGCTACACTTACTACTAGGGATGAAGAGCTTTCTTTGCATTCTGTTCACAGTATGCTTCTCACACATGAACAAAGGTTGACTTCCTAGAACACTTCTTCATCTAACCTCAATTCTATTGCTGCTCATATGGATTCCAGAGGGCTTGCTGGCCTCTGATTTCTTCTGGTTTTTCTCATGCAAATGTTGTCAAAACTGTTTCCACTCGTCACAATATCAACAACGCTTGTCCAAAATCAAACCTGGTCTACAACCTATTCTCAACCAAGATCACCACATTATCAACCACATTCATTTTCCTCAACCTCGTTGCATTCACCTCCTACATCCTCAGTGTCAATTATGCTTGGCAAATCTGGTGGTACACTGTTACTTCAGATGTTATCCTTAGGGTTGAGTACTATCATTTAAAGAGGCCTTGTGAAAACAATTTTAAACCATCATCTTTGGCAAAAAAATAGTTTTCCTCCAGTCTTCAGTTCCCCATGCAAACCATGATCACAGCTGGTGATGTTTCTCACTATAAGATGACTGGTTCTTCAACACAGGAGCAACCCATCCTTCTGTAAATTCCAGTCTCTTGAAGATGTTAAACCATATCTTGGTTCTGCAGTCAAGTGACCATTGGAAATGGCCAAAGCTTACCTATTCGTCATTTTGGTAATAATGGCATTTATGCCATTTCCTCTAGACAGTTTCAGTTGATAGGTTCTTCATTTCCCAAAGCTGTCTACTAATCTCATTAGTGTTTTCTAAATTCTGTTATAAAAATCTTGTCTTTTTAATTTCATTCTTCTTGTTTTCAGCATAAACGATCAAATCATAAGCAGATCCTTCTCCAGGCACTATTAAGGATTGTCTTTACACTGTTCATCTCAGTCTGCACCTTCTTGCCATTTGTTACAGCCAGCTCAAACAGTTCTTCCAAACACCACAGAAGCTGCTTTGGCATATCAGCTTGGGCATCTTGCTACTGGCTTTTACATAAATGAAGTCCTATCTTTGTACTCCACCTGTACCTTTTCAATGACTAATAAATCTCATCCTCTTGCAAGATCCACATCAGTGCCATTTCATATACACTTTTCATGCATTAAAACCATTGGAATTACTTTATTTGGATGTTGGGACCCAACTTGCCTTGCCTCTTTACTTCAGGTGCCTGGAATTGCTAGCAATCATTGTTGATGACATCGGTTTTACTTAGCTTTATTTTACCACAAAGACCAATCTCTTCCCTGTTTTTATCTCCTTTCATAAGATGATTGAAAAATAGCTAAAGTTTCAATCAATGTTTGATCTGATAATAGGGAGGGGGGAGAGTTTCTTGCTTTTGTTCTTATCTGGAAAACATGGAATTACTCAGATTTTCTTGTCCTCACACACTAAGCAAAATGGTAGGCTGAAAGGAGGATTCGTCATGTAGTTGAGACTGGTTTGGCTCTTTTCAGCCCAAGCTTCCCTTCCATCCAGATATTGGATGCAAGCCTAAACTGCATGTTATCTAATCAATATATTTACCAACCAAAGTTCTACAAAATCAAATTCTCTGCAATTAATTTTCAATAAAACACCCTGGTATAAATCAATTTACGTGTCTTTGGGTGCCCATACTTTCCATCTCGTCCTATATGACAAACAAACTCTCATACCACTCTCTTCCTTGTGTTTTTCTGAGTTATGCCCCTGCTCACAAAGGCTATATTTGTCTTGATTCTCATTCTGGTCGCATCTATGTTTCGTCATGTTTTGTTTCCGCTGAACATTTCTTACCGTTCATTTAGTTTCTCACCCTTCTCCGTCACCCTTACTCACGCAACTTTATTCCTACACCCAGCCCACTTATCTCTGCTCCTCGTGTTCATTTCCTGCTACTACTGTTCCTATTTCCTTCACCAATTCTCTTACCTCTGCTCATAACCCTCACAACCATCTGCTGATGTTCCCACAGTCCACACAGCCCCTTACTATGTTTCTAGCCTGCTCCCCACTGAATCTTTACCCCCAATTCTTCAAATCCCTTCTCTTCACACTCTCATTTAAAGGCTCCTTCTATTTCCAATATTCATCCCATGGTAACTAGCTTCAAGTCTAAGAGAACCTCAAGAAAATAGTTATCTTACTAAAAAAACACAACAAACCATGCACTTACCTTTAGGACTCAAACTTTCCTCCTTGGAGTTGATGCAATGCAAATTAGGTATAATGCTATTATAGGGAACAATGCTTGGACCTAGTTTCACCACTAGTTGATGCTAGAATTTTTGGATGTCATTGGGTATACAAAACAAAATATAAGCAAGATGGTTCTTTGGACAGACTCAAGGCCCGTTTGGTGGCTCAAGGTTTTACTCAAACACCTGGGGTTGATTATTTTGATACCTTCAACTTAGTAGTTAAACCATGTACTATTCGACTAATACTTGCCCTGGCAATCTTTTTTGGATGGTCTATTCTTTAGCTTGATTTTGAAAATGCCTTCCTCAATGGTGATATGCAAGAGGAAGTTTTCATGTTCCAGCCTCTTGGTTTTGTTGATCCACAGTTTCCAAATCGTGTGTGTCGTCTCAATAAAGCTTTGTATGGCCTTAAACAAGCATCCAAAGCTTAATTTCACAAGCTGCGTAATGGCTATTTCAATTTGGTTTTCAATCCTCAAGGGCAGATGCTTCTCTGTTCATATATACACAGCCTCTGATGCTCTTATTCTTGTCTATGGTGATGACACCTTGGTGACAACCAGCAATTTGATCTTCCTCTCACAGTTATTTACCTTTCTACATACTGCCTTTGCAATCTGTGACCTAGGCAAACCTTTTTTTTTTTTCTAGGACTTCTAGGACAATATAATGGGTGTTACTATGCTTTGTCTCAATTAAATATCAAGATTTGCTTGAGTAAGACACTTAGGCTCTAAACTAACCCCTACTCCAGGCTGTTCTGGTTGGTCAATTTCACAAACAGATGGCACACCCTTGCATAATTCTACTAGTGAAGCATAGTTGGGGCTTTGCAATACGCTACCCTCACCCACGACCAAACATTGCCTTTGTCGTAAATGAGCATGTCAATTTATGGCTCAGCCTACTAACGTTCATTGGACTGTTGTCAAGAGAATTTTACGATACCTCCCTGGCAGTCTACACCATGGTCTCCTTTTTCAATTGTCTTCTTCTCTTCAGCTTCAAGGGTATAGTGATGCCGACTCGGCTGTCTGATGAAGACGAAGCACCAATGGATTCTGTCTACCTTGGAGCCAATCTCATACCATAGTTATCCACCAAGCAACGAATTGTCTCCAAAAGCAGTGCCGAATCTGAATATTGAAGCTTGGTATCTCTGTCTGTTGAACTTGTTTGGATTCAAGCCCTCCTTTAGGAGCTTAGTTTGCCAACTCCAACTCCTGTTGTTTGGTGTGACAATCAAAGTGCTATGCACTTAGCACATAATTCAATCTTTCATTCTTGATCAAAACACATTGAACTAGATCTACATTTCATTTGGAAGAAGGTATTAAGACATGAATTGGACATTTGTTATGTGCCATCCACTTATCAAGTAGAAGATATTCTGACCAAGCATCTATATACTGCTCAATTTTCTGCTCTGAGAAGCAAGCTCTGCGTCACTTATGTTTCAACACTTAAGCAAGGGAGGAATGATAGCCAAACGATTCACCCAATATAGCTACTAACCTCTAACCAACTGAGATTCTAGAATAGTCCTATTTAAATCACTTTATAAATATCTCTCTGTTCTAAAATGTAAAGATGAAACACAGTTTGGTAATACAATTCTGGTTCTGTTTCTCTGTTTCTCTCTTCATGTAGTCTTCTCCTATCTTCCGTCTATTTGAATTTTTTCCGTTTGAATGAAATTAAAATCATGGAAACATTTGTTTTTAAATTCTTTTTGAAACGATCTTCTGTGAGTTTTAAGGATTTTAATAGCACACAGGTTTCTTTCCTTTTAATAAGATTTGACAGCGAGCTGTTGGAGTTAATCCTCGTCCATCCATCCCTTCTATAAACTATATATATAGGTGGGAGTCTATTCAAAGTACGCTGTCGTTGAAGCTTAGAGAATCAAGAAATTTGTGCTTCTTCACCTCTTCCTTTTTTTTTAGTATTCGATGATAGAGCAAACTTTCGAGTTCATTGGAATGAACTGGATGCTAGCGACTATTAAGTTAAGCTATTTCTTCTTGGGAGACAAACTTGATTTGACCTTCTCCAAGCACTAGGGAGGCGATGAATATGTTTTAGGTTGTTGTGACTCCTCACGAGACTAGGTGTTTCGATCTTTAATAAAGACTCGAATCTTATTTTCCCTTTCTATAAATTTCTCTCTTTCCTTTGTAATTTTAGTTTGTCTCTCCTTCTTCATTTTTGTTTCCATGTCTTTGTGACCTTTGTAATATGTATTGCCCCTAATGGGACGGGCATGAGTTTAGTATAATAGGGTTTTTGATGGGTTTGAGATTTATGTAATCGAATTTTTTAGCGGAGTTCAAGTAATGTTTAGATACACCTTGCGCCGAGTGCCATTAAAAGTATTTTATTTTATTTTACATTTTAATAATAATAATAATAATATAATATCTTATTTATGTATTATATATATATATATATATATATATATATATATATATATATATATATATATATATATATATATATATATATATATATTAATATTAATTTTAATATAATAAAAAATATTAGCTAAACGCCAGGTATGGGAATTTCCCATTCCCTCCATACCCACTCTGACCCATGATGTTAATCGGTTGGGTTTGGGAGGACTGCCAGGCATGATGCTATCTCTAGTTAGACATGTCCTCTACCTATTAGATCCTTCCCAAACTTTGCCATCACAGCTAAAATTTACGGTTAAATTCAAGTTTGTTACTACAGAGGACAGTACTTCCTTAATTCTATAGAAATACTCAAATTTAATGGTGATCGACAGTGGGTTCTAGAAATATTGAGATGATGAGCACTTGTAAATTAACAATGCATGCCTCTTCTATTTCCTATGAATTTCTGCTGAATAAGCTTCGCCCTGGAAGGATCAAGACATCCCATAAATTTTCTGCTTCTCATCATAGAGTCAGATTGTCCATTAGGTGCTGTTCATTTCATTATATCCACCAACTGCCCACCAAAATGCTGACCTCTGTTTAATAGATAGTCAACTATTATAATTAAAAAGCACAGCCGAACATCATTACTTTCAATTTCATATAATGCTTATTAGTACTAAAGCTAGCAACGCGTACAGTGATTAGCAAACGGTTTGCTTGCAATGGTAGACTCCGCATATTTATTCTACAGCAGGAGAATTAAAGCAAAGTAAAGGATACAAAATACTTTAACATGAATTTGCTTTTTTTCATTTCCCTCTTTACAAATCAAATGTTCCTTGAAGAATAGTGACGACATACTTAGTTACTTACCATAGTGAATGGACAAATAAAATGAGCTTTGCTACTTGTCAGGAGCACATCTCTCAATAGAGTCCCCTTACGAACTTGGGAAAAGCTTGGCAAAATATCATGAATTTTAATAAAAATAATTTTAACACCAATAAACTTGATTAATGTTTAAAAAAATGAAATCACTGATTGAACTAAAAAAGTCGCAATTTACAATTTAGGGATCTAGCTCGCAATTGAATTGAATTGAAAGAGTGAATCGAAAAATCAACTGATTTGGTATCAAACTAGTCGTTCAAATTCGATTTTAAAACATTGCTTAGGATTAAAAATGCTAGTTTATTTTATTTTATAAAAAAATTCAATAATTATACATATATTTTATTACATGACAATAATTTCCAAAATAATTATATGTAAAAATTTGTTAAATGATATTTCTGCAAAAATTTCGAGCACATGGGATTTGGATTTAATATGAATATCGTGCTTCAACACCCTCCCTCACGTGCATACATTTATACCCGTGCACGTGGAGAGCTGATCCATTATGAGACTCAAAGAACAAAACATGGGGATTAAAGATTGCGAGGAAGTTAGACAGGGATGTCATAGCAGGCAATTCGATGCGTATTTAAAATGACCAACTCCCTAAGCTCAAGCTTGTAGGATTTGGGGTTTCTTCTTATATCATGCTAGCAAAAATTTCACCTTTTCCTCCAAATAATTTTAGTTTATTCTAAACAATATGAAACTATAAGAAAATCATGAATTTTAAAGTAAAATATAATTTACTACCAATAAAATTAGAGTAAAACAACAAATTTTTCTTCCCAAAAAAATTAAAATTACACAAGCCCCTCATCCCACCTTCCCCCATCTTCGCACCATACAAAAGACCCTCTAAAAGCGCTTCTCCTATTTGGAAAACATCCATTCCGAACATAATAAAAAACAAAACTCGTATATATACATTCTTTTAACCTTTGCTCCAATCATGGGAGGAAATAAGGTTAGGGTTTGGTTTCTCATAGCTTTCTTTACAATATTAAAATACCTTCTTTTCAGAATGGTAATCCTACATGTACTAAGCGGTGCATAGATTTGGAATTTTTCCAACCATGATATTTTATTTTGTTTAAAATTTTCTGTACTTTTGTAAAATACGGTTTAGCCTTCCTTAGTTTGTCATCCCCTAATGATGTCATAACTCCTTCCATGTAGGAATTTGATGTCCTTATAGACCTTGGGTTTTAAGATGTATATATAACTCTACACATTCCTAATTGATAGATACTTACTCTTATACCATCCATCATGACCTATAATATGATTAAATTCATTTAGATTTGCCACCAATTTAAAAGCGAAACTGCATAAGTTGAAACAATCATCACTGATAATGAAACACAAATCTGAACTATATTTGAATAAATACATGAATTGAAAATGAAGATATAAATCAAAAGAAACATACCTAATTCATTATAAATCAAATGCAGTCAAAAAGTACATCAAAATTCTTTTTGCTTGATCAAGTACATGGGAAAACTATGCATTTGTCTACCAATTGGAAATAAAGGTAAATAAAAATTACAAAAGAATGGAAATATAATTCAAAACATATCCAAAGAATAATAATAATAATAATTAGTTTGTAGCTAAATTATTATCTTAATCACTTGAAGTACCACATTAACTGTATAGCTACTATACTTAAATGTCGGTTAAGGTAGTACTATAATTAGTTAAGATAGTAGATTCACCTGAAAACCAATTATTTTTGTTTCACATCTTGAGATTCATATATTTATCATTCTACATCCCACCTTCTTTACCTTTCTTTGCAAATCAATCTGATACATCTTTTCCCATATCATGTCTACAACAGTCACCTCCCAGGAAGAATCAGATCATCCCAAATGGCAAAATGCTACTGTACAGTAACCCTTTTAGGTCTATTAATCACTGATGCCGTAGCAGATAAATATACAAGATGTACTAAAAAATAAATGAAAACTAGCTAACATACGATACTATAAAAAAAAAATCAATTGAAGGATATGGTGTTAGGGTTTACGAGTAAAACACACGCCTAAAAACCAATATCACAACATGGATAAGACTCACTAACTCCCAGAGATTAAAAACATTAGATGATTTATCAACCTAGTTGGAAGCGGGTAGTATTGTAGGTAATAATCAAATGACACAGGAGTTCCCCAAACACTTCAATATAGGAATTAATGAAACTAACTAAGGATCCTTAATGGTATAGAGAGAGACTCTGGGGGACTACTTGATCTTTCTTGCTCATGAGCTAATACTCATTTACACTACTATTTATACTGGGTTCCTCCATTTCTCTCTCTCTCTCTGGGTTGGGGTTGGGAACCGAGGAATCAAGCTGTTTTCAATGAACCTAATTAAGCTATGCTGGGTTAGGTGGAATGAGAAATGATGGGGAGCAAGCCAGCAAGGGTGAGTGGCCCAAAATTCTATGAATTCTCTTTATCTATCTTTTCCCCCTGTACCTGCTGCCTCTGCCTTATACGGATCCTTTTAAGCTTTTTGTATGTTGATACAAAAGATTAAAGCTCTACTTTTCTGAATTTAGAATTTCTGGCATTTGCACCACACCTCAGACAGCGGAGAGATGGCCTCTTTCCTATGTTGTCGAGATACTAAATACAACCACCAGTATAGTTCTTATCTTATCCATTATACGAACGTTGAGGTATATATATATATGCCTATATATATATATATATATATATATATATATATATATATATATATATATATATATATATATGATAAATGACACATGAAGATTTTTTATCTAAATTTATTTGTTATAATTCTCAACTTTGAGTCTTCTCTTTTTTTCTTTTTCTTTTTTTTTTTTTTTTTTTTTTTTTTTTTTTTTTTTTTTGTGTGGGAAGTCAAAAAATCGGTCGGAATCGGTATGACTAGAAGCCTGTGTCTTTCGACTTGAGGCTAAGCGCATTAGTATCGACACGATGCGAGACTATGAGTGGATAGAATTTAAAGCTTCAGGTGGACTCGGCCAAGTTCACGAGATGGCTGATCGATTGGGTGAAAATACAAAGTCGAATCTCCTCAATACAAGAACCAAAATCTAAAAACAATTCAAACTTCGGGAGTTTCCTCTCAAAAGCCAAAGCACGGTAAACTTCCGGAGCGTGATGGAATTTCAAATCCATGACAATAAAAATAAAAGAATTTGAGATTAAATGAAAAAGCAAAGAGCCATTGGATCTGAGATTTTGGAAATGGAAATTTCAAGGGCAAAGAAGATGGGCAAATTAACAAAGTAAAACCTAGCACTCGGGCTTGAAGCTCTCAAAGTCAAAGGCGCATGAGGAGTTCTAGCGTTTATGTCTCTAATCTTCTTCCCCTTCTTCTCCCTTTTCTTCTTCTTTCTCCTTCTTCTCCTTCTCCTTCATTTTTCTTTTTTTGTTGGTCGGCGTCAGGAATGCGAGGAACAAGGGTTCCTCTCTTTTGCAACCCTTAAAGCGATGTCATTTGGTCTCTGTAGGACAAAAAACGAAATCGTTTGTTTTTTTTATAAATACAACTCAAAACAATGTCATTTAGGGTTACCAGAGTCCAAAACGACGTCGTTTTTTATAAGTTGTCACTTACCCAAACGACATCGTTTTGGTTAAGTGACAACTTATTCAAAACGACGCCGTTTTGGACTCTTGCAATCCAAAACGACATTGTTTTGGGATATCTACAGAATTTAAACAAAAAAGAAAAAAACTTATGATGGCTAAAACAACGTCGTTTTGGTTCCAGAAACTATATTTCGCAACTCCAAACCCTCCCGACCCTATTTTTTGCCACATTTTCCAGCGAAAAATGCCTAACCTCGACCTCCAAAATCAACCACATAGAGAGAAGAAAAACCAGAAAATTATGCTTGCTAAAAACAAATTGCTGTAAAAATTATCTAAAACTAGGAAATTCTTTAACCTTAAAATCGACCAAAATTATGAGATTGGAGCTAAGAATACTTATAAGTATAGTAAAATACTAAAGTGAAGTATAGTGAATTTTGTTTTACCTATAATTTTCCAAATAATTTAAATTTTTTAAAATTTTCTATTTTTAAAGATAAAAAGATTTTGTACTCTAGAAATTTAAAAAAAAAATCCAGAACTTATAGTAAAATGATTATTTAGAAATTTATCAATTAAAAGAATATTTTAGAATTTGAATATCAAATAGAAATTGAATCTTCTCCTATCCTTTGCTTTAGAATTCACTTCAATTAATTTCAAATTAGAATATTTTTAATAAAATAAGAATAATAATGATGATTTTTCTAATAAGCGGTAGCATTACTTATCGAGGTTTGGATACTATCGGCATGGTGTTGAGCTGAACAACCTCTGGGTTACTCTTTTCCTAATTATAGGATCCGTCAAGCCAATCCTCACAACACATTCAAGTAATGAACCAGTTCTTTCAGCCACGTTCTCATTATGTAAGTACTCGTCGATTTGTATGCTTTCGTCCTTTAGGACTACTAATGATGATGATGATTTTTAGCTAAGCCTCATCAATTCAACATGGTATTGATTGATGTATTTGATGACATTTTGCCCAAAAAGATGTTATATTTGATATAAAATAATTTTTTTGTTAAATTATCATAAGTATATCTTTCCTTTGAATGCTTCATTAACTATATAAATAATATTAAATACATAAAATTTGTTTTTATTAAATTTTTAGCTTACTTAGTATATCAGTTTCAATAATTATATAATATTTTAATAATTTCTAAACTTTATTTGTCCATCTTATTTTGCGTATCGGTGATGGTTTGATACCGTGGCAGTCGTCTCGGGACCGTCACGAGTTAATAGTGACGATACCATGACTTTGAACCATGGAGCGAGTGAATTTCTATGAGAGCAAAACAAATGTAATTCAAGGAGGTAATTTTAGCAAAAAAAAAAAAACTTACAAAATTATTAATGAATCTTACGATGTATTTTAGCATTCTTGTTTGTGAGCTAGGTAGTGATGGATTAAGGGCAAAGTACCTTAATTAAGCTCAATTATTATATGAAAGGTTTAAGGTCTATCAAAAAGCTTCTAAAGACATAAGTGATCACCGTTTTTACTTGCAAAAACTACTCAAATTATCAATGAAATGTTTTCATTAAGAAGCAAGATGGTTAAAGTCGCTTGAAGGAGCCACAGAGTGCGTAATTGTAGCGCCTAAAAACCGAGAAGTCCATATACTCCAAATACCTATCTTTGTGACCCTCCAATGAGGGTCGTTAGCGTTCGTCAACCCATGGAATGATCGTAATTAGCCTTTACGTATATTTTTCTTACAAATATACAAATTCTTATAATATTTTACAAGAGTTTGATGTACGAAACTCTTTTAAGCTTTTACATACCAGCATATGTACAAAACTAGATTGTTCTAATATATTTTACAAAATACTCCTCGAGGCCACAACCCATTCTTTGTACTCCACGACCTCGGGCCAGGTATCGTCTTCTCTCCTAGCTGTACTGAAGAAGGGTGGTCCCACGACGGGGGTGAGCAAAGCCCGGTAAGATACTATCTCCTACGGGCTCTCCCACCTAAGAGCAACATGCAATGCCAATACATACAATCACAGGCATTCAAGTACCTATACTCTGTTGTACCTAAATGTCTACATGTCATGAATGCAGTATGCCCCTCATGACTCAAATCCCGAGTCCTCAACGAGCTCCCTCGCTGCATGGCAGAGTGCTGAAAGACCGTCAGGGGCGTCCACGCCTGACCCTTTTCCAAAACAAAAGCATTTTGTTTTGTAATTCCTAGACACGATGGATACCCTTAATGGTTGCTTATTTGTTCCTTACCCAATCTGATTAGTATTTATGCATTTGTGAGCCACAGATTTCCAGGTTCTCATCGCAAGGCGCGCATGCCTATATAGCATTTGTGTTTTATTCAAAACAGTGAATGATTCCAATGACCACTTTATTTCAAAAGCATTGGACAATCTCCGATAAACTGTTTATTCAAAAAGCGATGGAGTGATCGCCGATAAGCATTTATTCAAAGCGTTGGACAATCTCCGATAAACTGTTTTATTCAAAAACAATGGACAGTCTCGATAAACATTTTCTGCATAGACCAACCGCACTGGAAGGATCAAGACATCCATAAATTTTACGCTTCTCATCATAGGGTCAAGATTTATCCATTAGGTGCTGTTCACATTTCATTCATGTATCACCAACTGCCAACAAAATGCTGACTCTTAAATTTAATAGATGGTCAACTATTATAATTAAAGAAACACAGCAAGACATCGTTACTTTCAATTTTCAAATAAGCACTTATTAGTACTAAAAGCTAGCAACATTACAGTAGAATTAACCAAACAGTTCCACAGCAGTAATTTGAACTCCTATATTTATTCTAGTAGAGGAGAATTAAAGCAAAGTAAAGGATAAAATACTTTAACATGAATTTCTTTTCATTTCCCTTCTTCACGAAATCAAATGTTCGCCCATGGAAGAGATAGAACGATATACTTAGCTACTTACACCCATAGTGGACTGGACAAATAAAGTAGGCTTGCTACTTGTACGGCATCTCTCAATATTAGAGTTCCACGAACTTGGGAAAACTGTAAAATATCATGAATTTTAATAAAATATAATTTAACAGCAATAAACTTAAAGATTAATGTTTAAAAAAATCGCTGATTGAACTAAAAGTCTCCCTATTTATGATTTAGGGATATAATCGCAATGGAATCGAATTACAAATCGAAATTCGAAAAATCACTGGTTGACTGTCAAACTAGTCGTTGAAATCCAGATTTTAAAACATTCATAGGATTAAAAAAATCACTGATTTATTTTATTTTACATAAAAAAAATTCAAAATTATATATCTTTTTATTATGACAATAATTTCCAAAATAATTATGTCAAAATTTCACCTTTTATCCAAATAATTTTAGTTTATTCCACAAAAGTAATATAAACTATAAGAAAGTCATGAATTTTCAACAAAATATAATTTAATACCAATAAAATTAGAATTAAAAAAGCCCATAATTTTTATATTTTACAACAAATTTTTCTTCCCCCAAAAAAAAAAATTACACAAACCCCCTCCCATCCCACCTTCTTCCCCCATCTTACTTTCCTTACAAAAAGACCCTCTACTTCTCCCCCTATTTGGAAACATCCATTCGAACACGTAAAATTAAAACTCATATACATTCTTTTAACCTTCGCTCCAATCATGGGAGAAAATAAGGTCAGGGTTTGGTTTCTCACAGCTTTCTTTACATTATTAAAATACCTTCTTTTCAGAATGGTAATCCTACATGTATGAAACTGGTGCCGTAGATTTGAATTTTTCCAACCATGATATTTTATTTTTATTTTAAGATTTTCCTCCACTTTTATTAATCTCAGTTTGGCCTTCCTTGATTTGTCATCCTAATGATGTCCCATAACAAAGCTACGTACTTAGGAATTTGATGTCCTTGTGGGCCTAGGGTTTAAGTATATATATAACTCTACACATTCTAATTAGTAGTATGACTCAAACACATCATCCTACTTATTCATAATATGATTAATTCATTTAGATTTCACCAAATTAAGCAAACTATAAGTTGAAACAATCATCATAGTAATGAAACACAAAATATGAACTATATTTTACATAATATATGAATTGAAAATGAAGAATGTAAAATGTCAAAACTATCATTTAATACCACCAGTGGAAATAAGAAAATAAAGTATAAATAATAGAAATATATAATTCAAAACATATCAAAAAAATATGATTGACTTTAGCTAGAGTATTATCTTAATCACTTGATGTACTACATTAACTAACTACAGCTACTATCTTAAATAATGATTGGAAGTAATTACCTATAATTGAATTAAGAATGTGGGTTCACCCTGAAAACCATTATTTTTTGTTTCACATCTTGATTCATATATTTATCGGGCTTTAACCATCCCTTCTTTACCTTTCTTTGCAAATCAGTAATCTACCTTTCTTGCAATTCGACCAATCTGATACAGGCTTTTCCCATATCATGTCTACAACAATGAAAATCACCTCCAGAAAATCTGATCACATCCCAAACAGCAAAATGCTATAATGAAGTAACCACTTTTGAGTCTATTAATCACTGATGCCGTAGCAGATAAATATACAAAGTCATACAGAAAAATAAAATGACTAGCTAACATACAATACTGTAAAAAAATCAATTTAGAAGGATATAGCGTTAGGTTTCAGTAAAAACACGCCTAAAAAACAATATCTGGCATAGATGAGCAGTTGATGATGCCACAAATATACAACACAAGTATAGTTTACTGTCTTATCCGTATCTGACGTTGATGATATAATTTTTTCCATATGATGATGTCACATGATATTTTCTTCAATTTATTTGTTATGATTCTCCTTTGGAGTCGTGCTTTTTTTGTTGTTTTTTTTTTTTTTTTTTTTTTTTTTTTTTGGGGGTGCAGGAGTGTGGAGTGGAGAGAGCGAGGTTCAAATCGGTTAGTCATTATGGCTCAACGGTCCTGTTGGCTTCCAGGCTAACCGCGTGATATCGGCTTCATATACAAGTTGCCAGGTGGATTGGCTGAAGCTGCGGCAAAACTAGATGAACTTGGCCGAGTTCGCGAGATGACTCGTGGCAGTGGCCAAGAATCGAATCTCCTCGATTACAAAGAACCGAAATCTAAAAACAATTCAAGCTATCAGGAGATTTCTCACGAAGCCAAAACACAATAAACTTTTAAGAAGCTGGTGGAATTTCAAATCACAACAATAAAAATTAAAAATTTGAGGAGATTCATTAGAAAAGCAAAAGAACCATTGGATAAAAGTTTTGAAAATGGAAATTTCAAGAAGAATAAAGAAGATGAGCAAATTAACAAAAGTAAAACCTAACTTACCTCAAGCTCAAAGCTCTCCAAAGTCTAAAGGCATGCCTTCAAGTTCTAGCAGCTATGTCTCCTACTCTCCTTCCCCTTCTTCTCCCTTTTCTTCTTCTTCCTCTTCTTCTTCCCTTCTTCTTTATAATAACACTGCTTTTTTTTTTGAGGTTGACACACACCGAGGAATGTGGAACAAGGGTTCCTCTTTTTTGCAACCCACTTCCAAAACCACGTCGTTTGGTCTTTGTAGGACAGAAAACGAAATCGTTTTTTTTTTTTTTATTTAAATACAACACAAAACAACGTCGTTTAGGGCTACCAGAGTCCAAAACGGCGTCGTTTTTGATAGTTATAACTTACACAGAATGACATCGCGTTTTGAGTTTAAAAGTGACAGCGCTGCAAAACTGTACCGTTTGGACTCTTGCGGGTCAAAGCAGCGTTGTTTAGGATATCTACAAACATAAAAAAAGCATGATGGCTAAAAGCAGTCGTTTCCCCGGAAACTATATTGCCAGCTCAAACCCTCAGCCTATTTTTATCACATTTTCAGCTAGAAAATGCACCCCTAACTTCCCTCCCAACCTCAATATCAACCACATAGAAGAGAAGAAAAACCAGAAAATCAATAACGCTAAAAACAAATTGCTGTAAAAATGATCTAAAACTAGGAAATTCTTTAACCTTCAAAAATCGACCAAAAATTATGAGATTGAACTAGAGTATGCATAGTATAATGTAAAAATATAGTGAAGTATATTGAATTTTGTTTACCTATAGTACCAAATAATTTAGAATTTTAAAATTTTACATTTTTAAAAGATAAGGTACATACTCTGAAAATTTAAAAATAAGCTAAAATGCATAACTTATAGTAAAAATAGTTATTTAAGAATTTATCAATTAAAAGAATATTTTTAGAATTTTGAATATAAAATGAAAATGAATCTTCCTCCACATCCCTTTACTTTTAAATTCACTTCTAATTAATTTCAAATTATAATATTTTTAATAAAATAAGAATACTAATGAACAATTTTTTACATTAAGCGATAGCATTGTGAGGTTTGGATACTATCGGCGTAGTGGCTTGAGCTACGAACCAGCCTCTAAAGTTATATTTTTCCTAATTATGGATTATCAAGCCAAATCATCTCGACCAACACATTCAAGTAATGAACAATTCTTTCCAACCACATTCTCATTATGCAAATTATCCATTCCGATTTGTATGCTCGTCATTACAGGACTCTTACGATGATAATGATTTTGAGCCCTCTGTCATTCAACATGGTATTGATTAATGTATTTGATGACATTTGTTAAAAAGATGTATATTTCTGATATAAAATAATTTTTTTTGTTAGCATTATCATAAATATCTTTCAGATAACTTCATTAACTATATAAATATTCTTCATCACATAAAAAATTTGTTTTATTAAATTTTTAACACTTAATTATATCTATTTTCTGATAATTTATATAATATTTATTAATTTTAAACATTTTAATCATATATTTGTGTATCCGGTCAATGCCTTGGCCCGGAGTACATACCCTGCTGATATGTCTCGGAAAGGATTGTCCCAGGAGTCGATGACCGATACTAGCGACTTTGAACCACTTTGGAGGGGGAACTGAGATTTCTGAGGCGAGCAAAATGCTAATTCAAAGAAGGAAGTGAATTTTTGCAAAAAAAAAAACGCTTAGAAATTATTATTAAGATCTTACGATATGTTTAGCATTCTTGTTTACATGAGCTATGTGATGATGGATTAAAGTGCCTTAATTAAGCCTCAATTATTATATGAAAGCGTTTAAGGAGATTCTATCAAAAGCTTCTAAAGACATAAGAGTGATCATCTTTTTTTACTTGTAAAAAACTACTCAAATTCTCGATGAAAATATTTCATTAAGAAGCTTAAAAAGATGGTTAAAGTCCCTTGAAGAGCCATAAGAGTGCGTAATTGTAGCGCCCACAAAACACAGGGGATCCATATGCTCAAATACCATCACCTTGACCTCAAAATCAAATTAGGTTGACAACTCATCAACCCACGGAATATTTGTGGTTGCCTTTCTGTATATTTTTCTTCTGAGCTATACAAATTCTTACTAATATTTTACGAAGTTTGATGTACAACTCTTTTACACTTTTACATGACAACATATATTAAAACTAGATTGTTCTAATATATTTTACAAAAATACTTCTCAAAACCCTGGCCGGCCTTTTTAGCACTCACGGCTAGGAGCGCCGTCTTCACCAAATATACACAGAAAGGTAGTCACGATGGGTTAAGCGAAGCCCGAGTAGATATATCTCCTACCAAGGCTGCCCTTCAGAGCAACATGCAATGCCAATACATACAATCACACGCATTCAAGTACCTATACTCTGTTGTACCTGAATGTCTACATGTCATGAATGCAGTATGCCCCTCATGACTCAAATCCTGATCCTCAGCGACTTACCTGCATATGCCAGAGTGGCAGAAAAACCATCGGGCGTCCGCCCACGACCCTTTTCCAAAACAAAAGCTTTTTGTTTTGTAATTCAGGCTACATTGGATACCCCTAATGCTTATATTTCCCACCCACCTGTCTGTGTGTTATGCATTTGTAGGCCACAGATTTCCTGGTTCTCACCGTAAGACGCTGCACACCTATACAACATTACCTTTTATTAAAAAGAGTGGACAGACTCCGATAACCCGCTTTATTTCAAAAGCATTGGACAATCTCCGATAGACTGTTTTATTAAAAAACCTTTGGGCGGGTGTTGTCGCGTTTATTTAAAAGCATTGGACAATCTCGATAAAGCTAGTTTATTAAAAGCGATGGACAATCTCAGATAAACATTATGTTAAAACATTGGACAATCTCAGATAGAAATTTATTTATTAAAAGCGTTAGACGATCTACGTCGCTGTGTTTTATTCAAAAACAATGGGCGGAGTCTCAGAATAAGCACATTTGTTAAAGATTAGACGATCTCGCAGTGGACATTCTCCAATAAACGTTTTATTCAAAAACATTGGACAATCTCCGATAAACAGTTTTATTCAAAAACAGATGAAATGTATCCGTGAGACTCCATTAGATGCTTAGTCGAATCACGAGCCCACCATGGAACGCAAACACGATTATCAGTTGGCATTAGTGAACTTTGAAACCACGATGTCGACTGACCATGCACTCACACTCGATGACTCGCGTGATCTCGGTGCACTCGGCAATGCATATGTCATTGCATACCATTTCATGCCTACATATGCGCTCGTGTCACATACAACATATATTACACACTACATGTCAAGTGTCATGGATAAATTATACTTAATACATATAATTATTCCCATTTTATCTTACAAATATATCATAATTTCATACATTCAACATGTTATTCAATTTACAACAATTGCACACATTAGCCATTCCGTATAGAAGTAAACAGGACTTGGCCTTGGAAAAAAATCTAGACTTAGTCCAAAAGTTCAGGGGAAGGGAGGAGGAAGCACACTTAATTTTCACACAAATTCAGCACACAAATTTTCACACTCAGTACCATACACAGCCCCCGAGCATTTCGAGATGGCAGTTCGAACGAGGATTCAAAACCCAGTGAAGCCGGTCTTTGACCGTCACACAACAACAATCACACACCATACCGGAAATTCGCTCGGAATCCAGACGAAACCATAGGTATTCGCATTGGCCTGGCGTGGAGAATAAACCGAGGTAGGAAAACACCTACCTCTCGTAGTGTAGTTCCATTCCGAGCCTGTCCAGGTTTGATCATGGCACGACGCTGGTCTGGTTCCCTTCCTCTTCTCTTCTTCTTCTTCCTCTTTCTTTTCCTTTTCTTTCTTTCTTTTCCTTTTCTTTCTTTCCTTTTTTCCTTTCTTTTCTCTCTTTTCTTTTCTTCCTTTCTTTTCTCTCTTCCTTTCCTCTCTTTTCTTTTTTATCTTACTTCCTCTCTATTATGGCTTTCTCTCCGCACGACTCCTCCTTCCCTCTTTTTTTTTGGCTTTCAAAGCTATTCTCTCCTTGGTTTTCTTTTTCTTTGTTTTTTTTTTTTTTTTTTCTATAGCGAGCTTTGATTAGTGGGGTGACTCGCCCCATGTCTCTCTTCCAGACCTACTCATACTTGGCCTATGGGGTGTGACACACACCTGGCATGGTGGGTGTATTCTCCTGATAGTACCATTTGGCACCTCCACTCATATGTCTCCCAATTTTCTCGAAAAACGTGAAATTCCAACAGTCTCATAATTTTTCGAAATTCGACTGGGGTGCTAGATTTCGTGAGACGATTCCAACTGTGTGATCCGTTTAGTCATCTGAGATCTAGAAAAAATGCCACTTTTCTGGACTATTAGGTAAATTCTGAGTTTTCCTTTATTAAAAATTTGAATTTTCAAATTTCAACGGGTTTACATTCTCTCCTTAAAGAATTTAGTCCCGAAATTCCCAGGAGAACCATCGCCATACCAATAATGTCACGTATTGGAGTTATAACTCTCGTTCGATCACAATTTATGGCGACCCGGTGTGCGTCAATCAATCCAGCAGGGATGACACATCAACCTCGGACTATTCATGATCCTTTGGTCAACGCTTTGTAAGTGAGGCCTAGAGATCTCTCCCTCACAATTCCGATGTATCCAGTCAACCCTCACCTTAGTTCCTAGGGGAGAATTCCTAAATAACGGCTTTTCTAGAGATCTCAACCTCCAAGCTCAACTCAAGCTCAACTCTATCACACAAGATGCAACCATAATGAATATGATGCATCCACAGTTAAACAATACTCTATATATGTTCTATATTGCATATATTCACAAACATAATCATCTCATTGGAACATATCATAACACTGAAACAATCCAATTTTTGTCTGGGTATTTCTAACCTCATGCCCACTAATCCCTGGTATTCACATACAAGCCGGATACTCATAGTGTGATGTTGATATCCAGTAATTCTGAGCACTAGGTAATCTGAAACCTAAGCTCTAACACAAAGTTGTGATGCTTGTACCAAACCGAGCTACAGAAGTAATAGCATACCAAAGCTCTATCCCAGTAATTACGTGTCCCCCAGACCCATGCTAACAAGCCTTAGGTATTGCACACACCAGACTCACGATACTGTGGCAGCACCCAAGCTTCGGGGTCGTATACTCAATACCATCTTTGTGACCCTCCAAAATGCGAGGTCAGATTGACAACTTGTCAACCGCGGAATATTTGTAGTCGCCTTTGCGTATGTTTTCTTCAAATATACAAATTCTTATAATATTTTACAAGAGTTTGATGTACAACTCTTTTACACTTTTACATGCCAACCTATATTAAAACTAGATTGTTCTAATATATTTTACAAAAATACTTCTCAAGGCCACAACTCGGCCTTCTTCGTACTCATGGCCTCGAAGGAGCGTCGTCTTCTCGTGTAGCTGAAAAGGTGGTCCCACGACGGGGTGAGCAAAGCCTAGTAGATATATCTCCTACCAATTAATTTGGAGAGGTCTTGCATTACCTTGTCTATGGGCAATTTATTTTGATCTAAGAGATGGCTATGAAGTACTGAGAAGGAAAAACAGTCAGATCTTAAGGAGAATGAAGTCCTACAAGTAGCTTCTAAGACCCACTGAGTAGAGATAGAAATGTGGTAAGCTGGAGAGTGAAATGTGTGGTGTGAGGAGAAATCTCAATGCTACACTACCTTGCTCTTGGACAATTCCAATGTTCATGTCCCATACTTTATATTTTATTTGGAAACTTGCAAGTGATGGTCCACAACACTAATTTCATTTCAGTCTTTATTTTTGTCTAGTAAACTCTCTAATTCATGTAATTGCCCAGATTTCTTTATCTTTTTCTTCAATTTATTTTAGAAGATAATCATCTACAGAAAATTAAAGGTTCAAATAGTGATCTTGAGTAGTGGAATAGTTAATTTTAGATTTTCAAATCAATCCTCGTAGAATGATATATGGACTTAAAAATCCACTTTATTAGTTACCATGACCAATGCACTTTGCGGAGTGATTTAAGCCAAAACTAATTTTAATTGAAATTTATTGCCACGGTAAGCAGTTATATATATTGAGTCAACAAGTTTTAGCATAGCTTGCCAGGGGATTAGCAGACAATCTCTAGTATTGGCGGTGCGAGAATCAATGATTTTGTTTTAATAGCAAAAATCGATCAACATTAGACCTTTAGGGAGAATAGACCAAAATTCAAAACCATAAAGGTATTTTGGCTCAAAAGTATTACAATATCACACAAATGCGAAGAGGCATAGGTCGATAAGTTTCTAACAAAATATTTTGCAAGCACTTTTAATTAATAGTTTACAATATATCATCTTGGTACCCCAACATGTACTCCTTTGAACCCAATTCTCATCTCTTAGATCAAATTAATTTCAATCTTCATTCTTGGCACTAATTTCTCCCCTGCTTTTTAGCCTATATTCAATCATTAAATGATCATATGATAAATGTGCATATCAATTGGATTTTGATTTGTAGCAGGGTTGTTTCTGTGATCTGCATCTCAGATAAAGGTTCAATATTTCGATCAATTCTCAGTTCTAAATATAAGTTTGATTTCTATTTTTTCATTTTTTCATTTTATTAAGTATAAATAAATATAAGCAAACATATATATGATGAACAATTTTTTGTAAAACATTGAACTAACAAAGATACAATTATTCAGTCTCACATTGCATGGGGAGTGAAAGGTGAAGGTCCATAGATGAAAGATTTAAACTCGATATATAGTGAGGCTTTTCTTTTGAGTACATATACTAACGGCTTGCAAGAATTAGGACATGCTAGTAGGGTATTATGTGTACTATGGAAATAACCAAGTTTCACCTGTAGGCTAGGCGAGATATTAAGTCAAGAGGGAAGATAGAGGGGCCAAGCAGCCATTAAAGAGGATTATAGAAAATTAGATCTCATTCCTTGAACCCATCAGAGATGAATCCTATCCAATAAATACATATAACACACAAGAGTTAATTTAGGAAAAGAAATAGTAAACAAGGTAACCAAGAGCTGATTACAAACTGTAACCAGAAATCCAGGCCACTAAAATGGAAAACGAAATCAATCAAAAAAATTGTGGCTATTAGGAAATTAGTGGGTGGGACGGGTGCCTACTAGCTGTGGAGCAATTTGCCTTGAGATCAAAAATTCCCTTGTTGATGAGAATCATATTTGGTATTATGAAGGATATTTTGATTTTCTGCTTCTTATAATTGAAAATTGCCTTCAATCAAAATTTCCTTGATGAAACATGTACTTGGTAATGAAGGATATTTTGATTTTCTGCTTCTTCATAATTGAGCAAATTGCCTTGTATCAATATTCCCTTATTGGTGAGAATCATATTTAATAGGAAGGGTTATTTGATTCTCACCAAGTCTTCCCCTTTTTGGGATTGGAGGGAAGGAGAGGCATGAACTCCAACTTAATTCACGTAATTTTGAAGGCAACATTAGCTACGGTTTAGTAGAGATGTTGGCTGTTTGTTGAGAATAGTGCACAAATCTTGTAACTTAGCTTTAGAGAGCACTTTCTCTCTCTTATAAAGTGATAATCCAATGGCAATATATTTAGATCCGGGATAAATGTGGTTGTCATGTATAGTATAAATTATCAAAAGAATAATTGTGGTGGTTGTTTACAATTGTTACCCGCCAAACTTGATGAAGACTTTACATAAACGCCGTTACTTGTTTGCAGCGTCATTATTTAGTTGAAGTGCATAAGGTGGTCAAAGGGTCTTGGAAACCATCATACATTTGGAACTTTGGCAAGGCGAAGTGAGGTGAAGCACTGTGGTTCAAGATGGCGGGGACAAATGGGGATGATGACATGTTGTCCAACGCTCTCGTCTGATGTTAACCAGGAATTTCTACACTGCAAGACTTACTAGTCCCAACTTATTGGCAAAACTTGTGACATACTTAATTTTCATTATAGACCGAATCCATTTATTTTATTTTATCTATGAAATACCCTGACAGTGCTACAATAATTTTGTCATTGTTTTGGGACTGAAATTCTCTTTCTTTAGTTTTTCTATTTTAAAGCAGATAAAATGCATATTAGTTTACAAATTAAATCGCTGCAAGTGCATGGAGTCATACAAGTAATAAAGTGGACAATTAAATTAGGACCTTCAGTTCCCATAGAGATCGTAAGAGATTCTAAATATCAACCACCCCTACTACTCAAGGTCCTCACTATTTGAACTTCAAATTTCTAAAAATGAAAAGTAAACTAAAGCGAAGCCAGCAAAATCAAGTGAAAACTTATAAGAAAAATAGTAAAAATAGACTAAAATAATAGGTTCTTTGAGATGTGATCCAAACCTTTGAGAATGGGATCGGTATTCCAAAATCCCTATCAGTTTGTATTGGTTCTTTTGAAAGCTTGAGATATTTGTTATGAGTTTGAATCTCAAACTTGTTCCAAGAACAAAGTGGTATAGTTTGGATTCCTCCATATAGTACATTTCACTAATTGGGAACCACTTCCTTTCGGGACAAATGGGTCTAATTAGTTACTTATAGATCGACCCTCTTTAAGATCTAATTGTTTTCTTTTGATACTTCACAACCATTTCTGTTAGAATTGAAGTTTACTTGCCCCCATAGGCAGGGACAACACAAGCCTCCTTCAGTAAACCGATATTACAAATCTACAAGTTGACCGGATTTATCTCTCCTTGATCGGAATCTTAGCTAACACGGGATCGAAGTTGTTTTCTTCCCCGAATTGAGGGCGACACCTCTGAAGCATTAAACTGATACATCATCCCACCATGAGTAAATTAGCGATCTACCACACTAATCATTTATAGTTCATTAGCTCCATAACATTTATCTAACATACCCCCAAGTAACTGCTCCATACTCTCAGAAATCTCTATCTTGGAAATCAGAGCAAGATACGACCCTTTCGGTACATTAATATAAAAAATAGTTCACTCCATGAACAATACCGATTAAATCAATCCAATTCTCAAAACCCAAAACAATCATTTAAATGCTACAAATCATAACTCGAACACCTAGCCCCTTTCTCAGCAAGAGCTTAGCCTTCCATCACTGGTTCACAAACATTAACAACTAGTTGGCTTAACAATTGCTGAGGTCAGAACAGACCAAGAAAAAAGGGATTCTAGAAATAAATTCTTGAAAATAGTTCCAAAAATAATCCCAGAAAAACCTCAAGATCGTGACATAAATGGAACTAAGTATTCATTGATCTTAGCTTAAGAGTACAACTCGTATCCTAGAAAAACCTTGAAGATCGACATTAATGGAACTAAGTATTCATTGATCTAGCCTAAGAGTACAACTCGTGACGATTATTCCATTTATAGGAAAAGGAAAATAAAATAAATTACAAGAAGATAAGGAAAGAAAACGACATACGAGCACCCTCAAAAAAATTCTCATTTCTACCTAAAATTGTGGGTACTTCTCATTTTCTAACTCATTCCTAAGGCTTCAAGTATTTATAGCCCTAATAAATCGATGTCAGCCTAAAATCATGGCTGATGACGGGGTTGCGTAAGTGTGCTCAATTGATTCCCACTTTGTCGCGACATAGCTGGTCTATGTCACGACATAGTAGCCTCTCTGCTTCGCTTCTCGTCTTTGGCTACCGCGGCTTGGATGGCTTTGTCGTAACATTTTATTTTCTTAAGTTATGTCACGACATAGTTTAATTATGTCGATATTAGCTACGAGTCGCTTGTGATTGCCTGGACATGAAATAACTTTTGTCAGTTACATGTCTCCATGCCTCGCAGTTGTCAATGTTTGAATGGTTTGTTACTAAGATAAGGACTCGTCGCGACATACATTTTCCAACTCGTGCTAGCTTCTATCGCGACTAAGTTTAAGTGTCTAGACAAACTTTCTTCTTCCTTCTCTCTCGTTATACCGCGACACAAATGTTCTATGTCGTGACACGTGTTCTATGTCGCGGACATAATTCACTTCCTTCGCCTTAGTTTTATGTCACGACATAGGTTTGAGGCGCCACCACATACTCTTCTCGCTTTTGCCGGTTTATGTCGCGGACATAAAAACCTTTGTCGCAACAATCTTCTGATTGTTGTCGCAACAATTTCCTTTCTATGTCCACGACATGTTCCTGTTTCTTCAAAAAGTTTCTTTCAAGGTATGTCACGACATAAAATTTGAATGTCGCGACATGTACCTGTAGTTGCTTAAAAACTATGTCGCAACATAATTCCCTATGTCCCAACATTTTATACCTGTATTCTTCACAACTTATGTCACGACATAGTTGTAAAATGTCGCGACATACTTCATGTTCTACCTTAGCTCATTTTTGTTGCTTTTTTCTTGCTTTTCCAAATTTTCTTTTTCTAAATTCGCAAACACACATTTGGGTGAATATTTCATAATTTGACATTTAAATTGGACATTAAGCCTTCAAATATTCATGAAAATGGGTTAAAATTATATGAGTTTTTTAAATTCATCAATAGGGTCCAAACTCCCGCAAACGGAGAAGGAGATCTGACCCGACGGATTCTTGGCGTGAAGGCGATCCCGCTTGTGCGGGCGAGAGAAAGGACCGTGGACTCAAATTTGCTCAAGGTCATGAGGTGCGCTTGGGATGTCGTGGCCAAGAAGAGGATTAACGCGATTTCACAAGATTGCATTCTCCTCACACAAGGCTACGCATAATCAAGAATCCAGGCGGAATCGGGCCGTTGGCGGATTTGGCCGATCCTTTCTCACGAACCGCCCAGACATCAGCCGTTGCTCTAGTGTAGACTCAGAGCTGGAAGGGGGAATTTCTCCCATTAGACTTGTTGGAAGTGAGCTTTCGACATTCTTTTCAACAACTTAGAGATGCGTGGGATTTTTGTTCCCACAGACGATGCCAATGGAAAGGTTTCGTGTCCCTCCTAAAAGAGTTTGTTTAGTATTGGAAAATACTCAAATCGTACGCCCACCCGCACATCCCCATACATTATATACCCACCGTGGGAGGTTACATGGTGGACGTTTATGAGATGGGCATTTATGGGTGGCCCTCAACGTTCTTACATTACTTATTAATTTCTACATTAACTGTTATATGTTAACTGTGTGGTAACGCCTAGCTTGGTGGACTTCCACGCATGCACTGCTGGCTTGATTCCATGTCCAGGCGGTTCCAGTTGCTCGTATCCGATCACATCTACCTTGATGCCCGAGGTGGTTGAATCAGGTCACGACGACCTTCCTACCGCCGAGTTTCAGTCATTTGCTTTAATCGCCACGTGACTCCGATTGATCACCCATATGAGTGTTTCGGTTATCACACGAATGCCACGTGCACTATAGCTAATCCCATTCTAGGTAGTATCTCAAATGAATATTGACGTCACTTTTATGTAGGAGGATTATATGACATACATTTTTAAGTGTGGGATACAATTAATGAGAAGTGAAATGTTTTTAAAACAATATTGGCATTATTTATTTCAGAAAAAAAAAGTATAGATCTGTTGTCGTCACTCTTGATTTAAACATGTAATATTTACATATATAGTCTAACTATTGATTGGAAGAGAAGTGAACATGGAACTCAGTACTGTTCCCTTTAACCAAAGTCTGTTCCATCAGCCACATATTGGAATTATGGCAAACAAATATTGAGATGGTACAGAAGAAAATGTAAAAGCCACATAAATGAAATGTCAGATTTGAACGAATCATTTCCACAATTTTATTCTTCAGAGAACAAACTTTGAATCTGGAAGTAGAAGAAAACAATTTGTGATGATAGTATTACTTGAAGAATTTGTCACCTCCACCTTTGCTTCCTACTCAACTGCCAGGTACTATAGTCTCCTGGGATTTTCTTTGACAGAAAATGTGTCTTAATCCATTCTAGAGACCTTCAATAAAATAAAAAAGTTTGATTCAGATCAATAAGGTCCAAAAACAGGCTTTTCAAAAGTGATGAAGTGCAATTTGCTCAAGATTTTATTTATCTACACTTATTTATTTTCGGGGTATCTATAACAAGCACTAACATTTCTCCTTGTTCAGTGAATACTCATTTTGCATACATTTGCTACTCTTCTTCAGCCATCTACCAAGAACCTTGGGAAAAAGGCACTAAAAACGCATAAGAAATTAATCAGAATATGCCCCACGCTTCTGTGTTTTTCAAGAAATGTTTTATTACATTATAGTACTTATCATGTAATTAATTAAAGTCTCAAGGTGATAATCTAATAAGGTTCAGGGTAGATTGTATAACCAGAAAAAAAAAGGACCAAGATGTAAATCTGAAAATCATATGCTCATGCTATCACCAACCAAAAGGTTATAGTGCAACCGACCTCCTGTAGCTCAATTGGCTACCAATCTTGTGTTTACTCCTAATAGTCATCTGTTCAAGTCTCTTTAGGACTATTGGAGGATTTACTCCATTGTCGATTCCATGGAATTCATCAGGAGCATTATGGATACCTATAGTTGTGAAAAAAGGAAAGAAAAAGGAAAAAATAAGGTTATATATAGTATAAAAATAGCTGATAGACACCCCAAATGACTTGAGAAGATGAAATGCTCATATAGACTTTAAATTTGTTGGATCTCTAAAAAGTAAGAAAAGTAGTTCCAAATTTCAAAAGATGATTAAATTTGAAATTCTAGCATGTGGCTTTCCTTCATTGATGTAACTGGTAATGACGTTTAAGTCATTCAGAGCTCCCAATCCTGCACTTCATAGAAGCCATGATTGCACTAGAGGAACATATCCCCACTGATGTATTTATGGTCCAGAGGATACTTTGACAAATCTTTACCTGAACGCAACAGTTTCTTTATTTGTTATAAATGCCTGATATGAGCCCGCTATTTATAGTGACTTCCTCTATTAAATTTCCACTCGGGCACATGTTTTTCTAGGGGGGTTGGGGGAGGGGGATAAAGCTATAGGGAAGTGAACCTACCCTCACTTAATGGGGTTAGATGAAATGTGATGATTGAGGCGAGTGGTGCCTATTATTCCTCTGCCTTTCATTCCCTTTTTCAGGATACCATTTTCATCGTTTTGGCTACCTTACACCAGAATGTGGTATGTACCATGCATTAAGAAGGTCACTCTTATAACTTGACCTTCCATTAATAACCTCTTAGATAACCATGAGAAAACAAAAACAGGTCTCAATATCAGTACCTTTTGTTTGCCCATCAGGCCTGATATTGTTCCCTTCTCTTCATCTTAAAGTTAATCCAGGCCAGGTTCAAATTCCTACAGCTTCAATTACCTGGATTTCTAGTCTAATCAGGTCCATTATATCCTTCAGTACTAAACTGTACACAAGAGACCTTGCACCCGTATATGGGACTAGGGCAGAGGATTAGAGATAGGTAGGCGTTAAGAAACATGAAATTCATATTGAACCTAAATCTTTGCTTGAGTTTTTAGGAAAGTTGATTGTTTAATATGGTATCAAAGCCTGGTTTGGCAGAATGATGTGAATTCAAGTCATCTCTCTGCAATTTGAATATTTGTTTCCCATTTGTTTATTTAAGAGTCCAAGACTCCGTTTGGTTTGTTCGACTCTCCATGAGCGGGTATAGACAAAGCTTGAGCTTTTAGGAGAATTAGTTGTTTAACAATAGATTTCATGAAATTTGTTCTGGAGCAAGCTTTAATCATATATGAAAATAGATTTCATGAAAAATATACATAAATAAGGTTCACCCACAGCTGATTTTGGTACTCCTTCACCATTGTGTTGAACTCCACTCTATCTCCGCATCAAATACCAATCCTACATTATTAGGCCAGTATCCATTTTATGAAGTCTTTGTATAAATATCTACCGGGGTCATATGTGCACTCGTAGCATATTGGTTGTAGTCCAAATTGATTTGATACATTTTAGATTCTTGGTTTGAACCGATAACTTAATTACAAATGTCATAGTTTTTGTTGTTGTTGGAAAGCTATCCATTGGTGTGCGCCCAATGTCTCCGGCTTATGAGTGTTTATAAGTATGGACAACATCCAATAGGTATGAGGTCTTTTAGGGGAGAATTTAAAAAACAAACCACGAGGTTTAGGCTCAAAATGGACAATATCATATCATCAGAGATGAAACGTCCATAAGGTTTTCCAACAAGTGGTATTAGAGCTAGTTGGTTCAAAGCTTAACCGCTTGGGTGGGATTTGAAATCAAATGATATGGTGAGTTTCGACAAATAGCTTCACATGGGCAGGTGTGTCAACGCAATAAAGACAAGAAAACCCTAGTTTGGAGGGGAGACACAGGTCCTTTGTTCGAGAGGAGGGATTGTTAGTGTGGACTAAAGTCCAGTGGTCATGAGTTTATAAGTATGGGACAACATCTAATTAGCATGAAACCTTTAGGGAGAAGTCCAAAATAAAACTATGAGAGCTTAGGCGCAAAAAATAGCAATATCATAACAATGTGAGGTAAAGATCCAAGGTTTCCACAATATCAACGTGAACCAGCCCTGCCCTGTTTCTTCCCCGTTCTCAGCCTATATTCCAGCCCGCTAATTAGCTTGCACATGGTAATTTGCTATACCGCAATAAGCTTTGGGTTGTCCAAAGGAAAAGTAGACATTCCCAGAAAATTAAATATACAACTACATAATTCATATCAATCTTGAGATAATATGAGTCATATACATGTTTAAGAGGATTAAATTTTGGGGGCCCTTTGCCCAGTCTTAAGCCATTCGGTGGCTCACTGTGAGATTAAGGCTGAGAGCATTCAACTTAATTTAGTTGTGTTGTTACTTTTGTTATCAACTTAATTATGTGGAGATGAATCCTAATACTTGCTTTAGAAAGATGGTTTAGGATCTATAAATTTATTTTAAAAGATGTAATCAAAAAATTTATTCTCTAACTGTTTAGGCATTTACACCTTTTTTCTTTCATCGATGTGTAAATTAACAAAGTTATCCCCATCCTTTAGGTTTGCGCTCGATCATATTTCAAAATTCACTTTAAAACCGCGAGGGTCATTTCACACCTCAAGGATTGAGTGACATTAAAAGTCTTTTCTTGCACGTAGTTTGAAAGAAATGTACATAAAATTTTCACCCCAAGGGTAAGTATTAAAAGTCGTTTCTCAGTGCTACTGTTCTATTATAAAATTAATCACTAACTTTGTATGCCAAGGTTATCTTAACATTGTGTCACACCAAAGTATATTATATAGTTAATTCACGTGTATTTTGTCAATGTGGTATTTCGACCAACATTAAAGTGATTTTGATGTGATTTTATTGTTATTAAAAATATATATATATATATATATATATATATAAGAAAAGTGAAAGAAAAGCACTCAATATTTTTCGAATTTGAAATTTCTTCGGGATTATTTCAATAATAAATATGTTCTAGATCTTACTGATATGAAAATGGGTGGAAATCCATCAGAACATTTAGAGAAAAATTGCTAACATAATTTTGATGGTGAATGCAATAGTAGCAACTCTAGAGATTAATTGATAAATAATTTGCTTTATATCTGTTATTGAGCACGTTACCGGATGAAAATTAGATTAATGACCCCACTGCTAGCCCCGACTAGATAACACGAGTCCTGCGGCGGCATGAGGGCGCCGGCCTTTGGCCCCATGGCCCTAAGGGAAAACGAGCAAGGCAAGGTTGGGAAACATGTCCGGGAGGCACAAAGCCGTGAGCCAAGCACGCACATGAGCCAAGGCAAGCAAGTAATCCCACGGACGCGCACAAAGGTCGTCACAAGACTCACGCCAGGGGCCCCACGGGTAATCTGAGGCAAACTGAACGTGGGGCGAATGTCGCCTATTTATGGGGCAGAGAGCCTGGGCGGCAAGATCCTAATCCGAGTGCAACAAGTGATTCCTACAAATGGGCGAGTCCCCACGGCAGGACTTAGAAGGTAGGACTCTAAGCGGAAGGACTCCTCATCCTAGCGGAAAGACTCCTGCCGGCCGGACTCTAGGCGGAAGGTCTCAGCGGAAGACTCCTAGGCGAGACACTTAAAGGAGGACTCCTACTGTATGGGAATCGTGGTCAGGTACAGAGTTTCATTCATCAGACCCTAATGTGAAGGATCGGTGGCCGGGCTTCATTGATTTGAAGACTAGAGTTAGAGTAGGACTCTTAGTCATTATTGTACTAGGATCGCTTCCTCGAGCATCCTATATAAAGGGCCCGTGCTCACTGGGTTAATTCATTGCGTCTGGAGTCGATCCACGGTGCCATCGAGCCCGAGGTGTGGGAGAGCCTATATAAATTGTCTTTGTATTTTAGTAGCTAATAAAATACAAGTTGGGGAGAGAGTGCCCCCGTGAAGCCCTTTGTGTTCGAGAGAATAGTGAGGCATTGAGAAGGCTGGCCTAGCGGGTTCCTAGGCGCCGCACACGAGCAAAAGAAAGGCGTGTGACAGTTGGTATCAGAGCCAAGGATGGCCAACGCGAGGATGACGGTTGATGCACTACGTGAGCAAGTAGCAAGGATAGAGGCCGAGGTAGGCACCCAGGTGTCCAGGCTTGACGCGGAGATAGGCACAGCAACTGAGGCGAATTCCACCCTTTCGACTCGTATCGCCACGCCGTCCCGCGACTCGACTCCTACAGCCAGAATCAATGAGACCCGAGAGAGAGCCGAGGAACGGATGGGACATTCCATGACCGAATGCAGCTATGACCGAGGAGTTCGAGGGAGCGGATCGACCCTGGGGAGGGGGAGATCGTGTTGGTCGGCTGAGCAGCAGCAGGCACGCCATCTCGCCAGATCCGCTCCCCGGCTGTGCGCACCGAGCCCAAGACTTTGGTGGCGCCGCCAACGCTAAAAGACTTTGGAGAACTTCCTCCGGGATATGGAGCAATATTTCATCGCCGTCGAATACCTAAGGTGAATGTAACGATAACCACTATGTATTCGATGTGATGCAAAGCTCGTGGCGACTGCAACGAGCGACGACGTCGTCGGGGCCGACCAAAGATCGAGAGCCTGAGATCTTGAAAAAGGAACCGAAAGATCGCTCTACCCACGAACACAAATGATGGCGAGGGAATCTCCTCAAGAACCGCGCACGGGCTCGCCGAGATTATGCGGAAGGAGTCAGGCTCGCTGATCCCGACATCAAGGACATGTCCGTTGTAATGTCGCTCAACTCACGTCCTGACATGTGGATGGCTCAATCGAATCGAGGAGGTAAGGTGTCCAAGACTTGCCCTCAGCAATGGCAGCAATAGACTGCCTATCCGACTACAGAGTGACCTCTTCCCCTACTCCCACCTGTGCGGAAAGCACACAACAAGGAGTCGAACCTAAGTCGATGAGTCTCCAAGACGCGGAGTAGGAGGCAAGGGCTGGAAGGTTTCTCACAGGATACGCAGCTAAAGTGGGGAGAGGGCTACTTCCTCACAAACTACCAGCTGCCGGATGCTTCATCCGCACGGGCCAATACCTGAGCCAGATCCCAAGAGAAGCTCAATGCACTCCGAGTCAAGCATGGAAGATAATGAAAGCAGAGGCCCTCATAAGAGCCAAACCTCTCATTTGTCGAATGCGACATGCGGGTCGAGGCGAATTAACGTAGGATCGATATATGTTGAGCTGTCGACCGAGGGCGTAAAATTCGTGGCATTGGTAGCCGCGGTGGCGACCCACAATTCTCAGATCAACAAGGGAAGCAATCACTCTGCCAAGCTAGCAAAGATGACAACAAGCTCAAAGCCGGTAATAGCCAAGCACAAGAGACGCATGGTATGGCTAAGAACATGGCAATTCAGATGGGGGATTGAAAAAGTGTTTATAGACTTCTTAGTGTTCCTTGATGATTTTGATTTCATATTAGCAACGATTTCTTCCAAAGAGCTAAGGTAGCCTTCTGCTGGCTGCAAGACTTGAATGGACCGTTGATCATGGATGAGAAGCAACATGCTTCGTACGTGATCGCCAGCCGCCTAAGAGACCTTCGTGGGAGAAGACCTTGTCTCACTCGCGAACTCCGAGAAAGGCCTTAGGAAGGGTGAGCACACATATGTCGCAAGAATGTATCGACTGCTTCATACAAGCAAGTCGAGGTGCCGATGCCATAGCCCCCATAATCGAGGGAGATTTATCGATGTTATGCCTCCCCGAAGCCGCCTAAGAAGCCGCCATCGAGAAGGCGCATCGGACTAATCGACAGATTCTCGCGCCGTGGTCGAGACCTCCCGCTTCAAGCTCCCATCGGATGAGTCCACCGAGTCGGTGAGTCAAGGAAGCAATACTGAGTTGCTGATGTCTCGGTCCAGCCAAGGCGCCGCCGCACGGAGCAATCGTGTCGCTTTCGTAAGAAGCAAGATGGACGCTCGATGTGTGTGGATTAATGAGCACCACAAAGTCACGCATCAAGAACAAGTATCCGATACCGGGTCGCGAGCTGTCTGGACGAACGAGCAAGTACGAAGTACTTCACCGCCAGACTTGCGATCGGATATCGCGCGCGCCGTATCAAGGACGAGGCAAAGACTACATGTGTAACTCGCATGGAAGTTTTGGAATTTTTAGTTATGCCTTTTGGTTTGACTAATGCTCCCGCTTACATTTTGTAACCTCAAGGAATGATGTCCCCATCTGACTTCCCCGATTCATCTGGTGGTGGTATACTGACGACATAGTGATCTACAGCCCGACTCTACATCACGTGGTACACCTCGAGATGGTGCTTGACAGACTGAGGCAGAACCAGTTGTATGTCAAGAAAGAGAAGTGTGAGTTTGCTCAGACCGAGATCAAGTTTCTGGGTCACCTGATTTCAAAGTCCGAGATAAGGATGGATGGTGGCGCGGCAAAGAATTCGAGATCGTCACTTCCGACCAAGGTGACAGAATCGCGATCGCCTCGCTAGCAAACTACTACAGAGATTCATAATCGGGCTATTCCAAGATAGCCAAAGGTTTCACGATCTTGAAAAAGAGAGGAAGTGGGAATGGATGCAGAGTGCCAAGTCGCTCCGTAAGCTCTCAAAAGACGATCACCTCAGCCGGTGATTCAGGATCAGCCCGACATGGAGTTGCCGTTTGAAGTGCACACGGATGCTTCGGACAGGGCCCTAGGTGGAGTGCTGGTGCAAGAGGGGCATCCAGTAGCCTTTGAGAGTCGGAAGTTGAATGCAGAGGAGGAAAGGTACAACGCCCATGAGAAAGAGATGACTGCGGTCATCCATTGCCTCGAGACTCGAAGCACCACTACGGGAACTCGGTTCGTAGTAGTGACTGACAATGTTGCCAACACCTTCTTCACAACTCAGAAGAAGCTTACAGCTAAGCAAGCTCGATGGAAAGAGTTCTTGGCCGACTTTGATTTTGTGTGGGTGCACAAGCCGGGTCGACACAACCAAGTGGCAGATGCTTCGAGTGGTTAAGGAAGTGGCAGTTATAGGATCGCTGAGCCTGGCCAGATGTATTTCAAACAACAGTTAGACTTGAAGCCGCACAAGACTCAACGACAAAAGCCTGGGTAGAGCAGTGAGAGATGTAATCACGAGGCGATACCGGCTCGAATGAGTTGTCAGACGTAGGAGTGGGAAGCAGGCAGCTCGAGCAAGCCGAGATGAGCCGGCCGAAGGAAACACATGATACGAGATGGGCTGGTCACCCAGGAGAGGAAAGAACTTTGGCATTGCTGGCACGGTCTTTTCATTGGCCTAAGATGAAGGAAGACGTGTAAGCATATGTCAAGACATGCCATGTTTGTCAAGTTGACAAGACCGAAATGAAGAAGGTGTCGGATTACATGTACTCGTCCATTCCGAGAAGCCATGGCGTGTCTATCGATGGACTTACTGTGGGTTTCCAAAGTAGAGGGCTTCGATCGCTTTGGTGGTGGTAGACAGGTTTTCCAAGTACGCTGTCTTCATCCCAGCCCTCGAGGAGTGTCCAAATGCAGGCAGCCACAAGATCTTCTTCAAAGAATGTCGTGAAACATTTTTGGGATGCCCGAAGATTACAAGCTTACTCGAGATACGCGGTTTCATGTGCAGGTTTTGGGTTGAGCTGTTTCAAGATGTGGGTATGGGTCAAGCTGGATCACAATCACCCTCGACCGATGGTCTAATGAGAGAGCTGAATCAAAAGTCGGAAGAGTATTTCATGGGCCACCGCGATGCTCTCCTCGTAAAATTGGTTGAACTTCTGCAGCCAAATTTCGCTTGTCCTACAATCCGGCACTGAAGTTCAGCCGATGTATGAGCCCTCCTTTTTGAGGTAGCACGAAATTCCAACACGTGACGCTCGATTTTATCGGGTTGGGCTGTAGCAACCGACGTAAGGTGAGCCCACTACAGATAAGCTCGCAAAGTCTCAAGAAGATTGGCTGATGAAGCTGCAGATGCCTCAGAAGGCAAGTAGACGCGCATGAAGAAGTATGCGGATGCAGGCAGGAGACCTCGGGACTTGAGCAAGGGGAGAGACATGGTTCGTTGAAGTTAACCCTCAGATCCGGAAAGACGCAGAATACAAAGCCAGAGAGGTTTGATCTGAACATATGGACCCTTTGAAGTCGTGGAAGCGATAGTGGAACGTGGGCTCTGCAAACCGAAGCTGGCCGAGAGGTTGGAAGCTTCACCCGACATTCCATGTAAGCTTCCCCGAAGCCTTATCACAGCGGATCCTAGTCCCGACAGTGTATGAAAAGCCGGAACCCGCCATGGTTAGAGTCTAGTTCAAGAAAGAGATTGCATCCCCGTGATGCAGCATCGGGAACCGAAGAACAAGTGGACCGAGTACTTGATTCATTGGAAGGGGACGCCCGTCAGTGAGGCAATCTGGGAAAAGGGTGCTACATCAGGCGCTTGAAGACCAGATCCTGAGTACGGCTGAAGTCAACGAGGACGCGAATACCTCAGAAGCGGGAGGGTTTGAAACAATTTCTCGACCAGATAACACGAGTCCCGGGCGCATGAGGGCGCCGCTCTGGCTCCCATGGCCCGCCTAAGGGAAAACGAAGAGCAAAAGGGTATAGTTGGCAAACATGTGTCCCGGAGGCACAGTTGCGGAGCCGCACGCATTACGAGCGAGCAGTTGCATCCGCCGACGCCGCACAGCGGGTCGCCGTTACCGCGACTTCACGCTTAGAAATCAAGCTGGGCACTTGAGGCAAACGGAACTGGGCGAATGTCAGCCATTATGGGCAGAGAGCCTTTGGGCGGCAAGCATCCTAACTGAACAAGGATTCTCTACAACCGGCTGAAAGTCCTATGCAAGCAGTGGACTCCTAGGGCGGTAGACTCCTGCTGAAGGGACTCTCATCCCATGGAGAGACCCTGCTGGCCTGACTCTAGGCGGAAGGTCTCTCAAAGTGGAAGACCCATGGAGACATCTTAGAAGCAGAGACCTACCTGGTGGGGAATCGTATCGTGTACGTGAGTTTCATTCAATGTGACTCATCATGAAGGATCAGGTCGCTTGTCGGATTTGAAGACTAGAGTTAGAGTAGGGACTCTTAGTCATTATTGTACTGTATAGATTTGTCCTTGATGATCCTGATATATGTGGCCCCAAGGTCACTCAAGCAATCTGATATATCTGGAGCTGACTATGCAAAAGCACTGAGCCTAGGTGGTTTCATGACTTGTCTCTGGTAATTAGCAGCATAAAACATATGCTGGGGAGAGTGCCCCGTGAAGTTCTTGTAGGTTCTGGTGAGAATTAGTGACAGGCACTGAGGCTACTGGCCTAGCGGGTTCCTAGGCGCCTCGCATTATTTACAAAAATGAGCGCGGTGACACCCACCATGGGCGGTGTGTGTCCATGCCTCAATGAATCATGATAATGATTCCTCTCAACATGTTTGAATATGAGCTTAGCCTAATGGCAATGGTCGCGATCATAATTTGATTCAGAGGATCCTAAAATGGATTTGTGACAGATTATGGGAAGTTTGATGATCCATTGAGGGTTGGTTCCGAGTCCCAGTTTATAAGTTCAAATCCAAGGAATCATTTTCTGCATAGTAGGTTCTCAAGACACCTGAGACCCTGATTTATTATATCTGGTGTCTTACAATGCATTGACTTAATTTGTACATAATATATTCTTCCAACTCTGTCTAAAGACATATAAACATTGTCATAACTGCCATAATTCTTTTTCTTTTTTTTTTCAGTTGATGCTCAGATTGTTCACTCGTTTCAGTACCATACAGTTTAGAACTTCAACATCTACAACTCAAAGCTTGGTTTGAACATCAGATGAGACTCTTTTGCTCGTGTCACCATGGGAAGAAGTCAGATGGAGTTTTTTGGTTACAGATAAAGTGCATAACAAATACAAAAAATCGAAAGAGAACAAATTTAAACAATATTTAACGGATTAGCATTCCCCAAAATACTTTCTTGATTAAAATGGAATAAAAATAAGAAATAAAATTTGTCACCATGGGACCAAATAAAGGAAACCTGTTGTACGCTATTGTTTCTTCTTCACAAATATAAGCCCAACCCAGTGAAGTATGGCCAGTTGTTTTATTCATACAAATAACATGTTGATGACCGACTAACAAGTGCATGGTAGCTTATCCTTTTGCTTGAATATGATCCTTATCTTTAAATAAGTAACAATGTAAGAAAACCTCATTAATGTTGAGCTGTATTAATAAATAACACAGCCAGACAGAATAATTCAAATAAATTCAAAAATGTGAGTTAGTTGCAGCTTACTATGAAACTACTAAACTAGTAGCTTGAAGAAGAGCAGACTCTGTCAACCTTTATCAAAACATAAGGTGATGCTGATGAATCAAATGGAACACTAGGGTTCACGAGCACTGGTGGAAAAAACTGGTAAGAGGTCTGATAAGTGGTCAAGGGAACTCTAGGGGACATTAATGGATACAATTCTATATGCGTACATCAACAGCAACTTGCTTCTTGGTAAGTCTATTGCCTAATGAGCCTTGTATTTATAGTGAGTAATTCCAAGGGAGGGATAAGTGAACCTAGTCACCACCTCTTGTCTAGATAGAACTATTTTGCAGAACCGGAAGTATTCAGTGATCTAAGTTTAGCCATTCAATAATTGCTCTGTCCGCGCATATACTTCGTTTCACCCTTTTCTCTCTCATCTTTACTGGCTTCCTATATATTACCAGAATCTGTGAATGGACTGTGAGTACGAGGGCTTCCCACGTCAACGCTACAGATGGGACTAAACAATTACTCAGTCTCAGTAGTCAGTCCATGGATTCATGCTGGCATGTTTCATAGTGTATATCTATGTAATAGATTGCTTTGATATCCATGTGACAGAAGTTTTTTATTTATTTTTTTATATATATTCGCTGCGTATTACAACATAATATTTTGTTCCTCATAAATATGTTTCACTGGGACTGGGGCCCTCTAGATCCCTCCCTTCCCTCCCTATACCAACCATCTGAGCAACCCAGTTAAAGCCACGTCTTATTGGCCATGACAGAAGCTTAAAAGCAGTCTGACTGCTCTTTCTGATCTTTCCGTCATCTTCCTTCTAAGGCCAAGCAGTTTCAGAATTTCATTCTGCTCATTTGCTCAGATTTATCTCTGGCATATCAATAATTTGCTTAGCCAAACTCTCCCAAGTGACAACTATATTGCCAATGAATATTAGTACATAACAAAGAGAAATAGCTTTTGAGGCCTTCGTTGTTTATGATCTAATGTTACTCCAATTTCTAGTGATGTTGGATTTACACCCCTCCTCTATGAAAGGATGTTTAATATGACAAAACCAATTAACTAAGATATTTTCGTTAACAGGGACGGACCTGGCATAGGAAATTTGAGAAAAAAATTATTTACATTATGATTTGAAGCCATATGTTTTAATTTAAAGTAAAATATAATTGTTATTAAATCATTTAAGTAATTTATGCTTTGATTTGCCCTCCTAGAATTTACCAAGGCCCTCATTTAGTTATTAAAACATGAATACGCTTAGTGCATTTTAGCATTTATAAATATTTATAATATAATTCTCATTTTTTAAAAATAAAATAAAAATTAGTTTAAGATTTGCTAAAAATATTTTCGATCAATTACAATTTTTCCTAACCTCGGCTTTACAAATCATTGGACAACTCACAGGGAGGGATGTTGTGACACAGAACTTTCATATTCACGTTTAAGAAAATTGGTCGTTAAAAAATGATATGAAAGCCTCGTTTCAAGAGGTTATACCTTGATGAGAATTACGAAATTAATGAAAAGCAAGTTATCCAATATAAATTATGCTTACATATATTTATAAGACGATTAAGTTTTCACAGTGCAGATACCGTCTGCATAACTTGTTCCATAGAGCAGTATAATGAAAACCAGTTCTCAAGTCTCCAGATTAGACTGTATTGCAGGGCTGGGGTTTTTCAGGTTTTTCGTTGATAATAAACAGTCCTTAATATGGATTATAACCTCTAACCAACTGAGATTCTAGAATAGTCTATTCAATCACTCTATAAATATATCTCTACCTATTCTAAACATAAAGATGAATCACAGTTTGGTAATACAATTCTGGTTCAGTTTTCTGTTCCTCTCTTCATGTCGTCTTCTCTATCTTGGTATCACTTTGGATTAAACCTAGCTTTTCTTTCTTCCATCTTGCCACAGCGAATTCCTTGATTTTTTTTTCTCTACTTTCTTTTGATCTGAGTGTCTTCTCTGTTTCCTCTTTAGTTTGAAACCCTAGTTTCTTATCTCTGCTTCTGAAATGGAGAATTCATTGATTCAATCTTCTGAATCGCCACAGAATTAGATTGTTGCTTTCCAGCTCCAATTACAAACACTCAATCATCACTCTACCTATCAAACTTGATGAAATAACTATATCTATTGAAAACTCAAATGGAGAATGTTGTGTTTGCAAATGGCTTTGAAGATTTCATTGATGGGTCAAATAGTGTCCACCGAAGGAACTGCATTCTGGTAATCAATCCTAAGTTTGTTAAGACTGAAACCTTGAGTGAGCAGTCTCAACTAGTTTACTCTTCCACACCTAAAACCTGTTATAATGAGTCAAATTGTGGTTATCAAACGTCTCCATGAAGCCTGGATTGTTTCTTTAACAAATCTTCTCCAAGCTCTTCAAGGCTCGGATTATGCAACTTAGATTGGAATTTCAAACTATAAAAAAGGGAGGAGAGTCTATGATGGAATACATCTTGAAGATGAAAACTGTTTCAGACAATCTTGCTGATAGGAGAACCAATAGAATAGACTGATACTTTAACTTCTTGGAGGTCTCAGTTAGAGTACAATGCCATTGTTGCTTCACTTACTACTAGGGATGAAGAGCTTTCTTTGCATTCTGTTCACAATATGCTTCTCACTGAACAAAGGGTTAACCTAGAACACTTCTTCATCCGACCTCAATTCTATTGCTGCTCATATGGAATTCAGTTCATAGCCTCATAATTCTTTTGGTTTTTCTCATGCCAAATGTGGTCAAAGGCTTCATTTCCACTCCTCACAATATCAGCACCGCTTGTCCAAAAATCAACCCCGGTGTGCAACCTATCCTCAACCAAGATCACCACATTATCAGCCACATTCCTTTTTTCCTTAACCTCGTTCGCATTCACTTCCACCACACATCCTCGAAATTAATCAATTATGTGGCAAATCTGGGTACACTGTTGCTAGGGTATCGCTCGGTGATATCTATATCATTTCACGGCCCTGTGAAAGTAATTTTAAACCATCATCTTCTGGCAAAAAAATACTTTTCCTCCCAGATCTTTAGTTCCGTGCAAGCTATGATCACAACTAGTGATGTTTCTCCCCTGCAAGATGACTGGTTCTTCGACACAGAGACGGCCATCATCTCACCAACAATTCTCAGTCTCTTGAAGATGTCAAACCATATCTTGGTTCTGATCAAGTGACCATTGGAAATGGCCAAAGCTTACCTATTCGTCATTTTTGTAATAATGGCATTGTACCACTTCCACTAGATAGTTTAAGTTACGACAGGTTCTCCATTTCCCAAACCTGTCTACTAATCTCATTAGTGTTTCTAAATTCTGTTATGATAATCTTGTCTTTTTTTAATTTCATTCTTCTTGTTTTCTTGTAAAGGATCAAATCACCAAGCAGATCCTTCTCCAGGGCACTATTAAGGATGGTCTTTACACCGTTTCACCTCAGTCTACACCTTCTTATGCGTTTGTTACAGCTAGCTCCAACAATTCTTAAAACACCACAAGCCTTTGGCATACTCGGCTTGGGCATCTTGCTACCCTATTTACATAAAATTCCTGTCTTTTATTCACCTTTCTACCTATGCCTTTTCAAGTGACTATCGTCTCTGTCTCTTTTTAGAATCCATCAATTCTTGCATTTTCTCTTTCTACTTTTACATTAAAGCCATTTAGATTACTTCATTTTGAATATTTGAGGCCCAACACCTTGCCTCTTTACTTCAGAGTGCTAGAGTACTACTTAATCATTGTTGATGACTTATAAAGGTTTACTTAGCTTTATTTTTACCCACCAAGACCAATCTCTTCTGTTTTTATCTCCTTTCATAAGATGATTGAAAAATAGCTAAATGTTTCATTCCAATGTTTACAATCTAATAATTAGGTGGAGTTTCTTTCGTTCTTATACGCAAAACATGGAATTACTCATAGATTTTCTTGTCCTCACACACTGACAAAATGGTAGAGCTAAAAGGAGGATTCGTCATGTAGTTGGTAGTTTAGCTCTTTATTAAGCTTCCCTTCCATCCGGATATTGGATGCAAGCCTTCAAGCGCATGTTATCTAATCAATATGTTACCAACCAAGTTCTACAAAATCATATTCCTTTGCAATTGCACTGATAAAACACTAATTATTGTCATTTACGTGTCTTTGGTACCCATGCTTTCCATCCTACGTCCCTATATGACAAACAAACTCTCATCTTAGCTCTCTTCCTTGTGTTTTTGAGGGGTTGTGCCCTACTCACAAAGGCTATATCTATCTTGATTCTCATTCTAGTCAAATCTATATTTCTCGTCATGTTTAGTTCCATGAACATTCTTTTCCTTTCATTTAGTTTCTCACCCTTCCTCCATCACCCTTACTCACCAACTCTATTCCTACGGCCCTTATCTCTTCTCCTTATGTTCATTTCCTACTACTACTATCCTATTTCTTCACCAATTCTTACCTCCAACCATAACCATACAACCTATAAAACCGGGAAAATTCAAATTTTAGAAGAAAGGGTAAAATGGTAATTTAAAAAGCGAAATTTTTCTAGATCTCGGATATTGTGGACTTCACCGTTGGAATCGTCGTGAAATCTAGCTATCACGTCAATTCCAGAGAGAGTCACAGATTCCAGTTTTTGAGCCTTGGGTGTCTAGTCTTAAAAGCGGCTCGTGGCGACATGTGATGTGACAAAGTCACCTACATGTACTCATGTGACACATGTTGCATGATTAGTGAGGATGAAGGATGAATGGCCTAGATTGTGCCAGAGTGTGAAAATCAAGACAAAAGACACAATGGGAATTTTTGAAATATTTAGTAGAATAAAACAAAAGAAGAATAGTGATCTTCTTCCAAAAGCTACTCCAGCTGGAAAAAAGCAGCGGTGGGTGGCTGGTTTGAGTTTTGAAGAGAGAAGAGCTCCTTCTCCTCTAGATTTCCCGCCCTTGGACCGTCGGTTCTCGCGAGCAAGAAGCAAAGTCGATCTCTGTGGCCCGAGGGCTACATGGGCCGCCGATTTGTTGGAGATTCGAACAACTCCAAGAGAGTAGAGATGTTTTCCTACTTAAGTTTTTATTTCTTTGGTTAAGGGCCATTTATGGATGAGTTTGTTAGAGCCGAAGGGCTACATTATCGATCTCAAAATCTTTGAACCGAGTGAAGAAATCCCTAATTGTGTGGCCGTGAACAGTGCCAACACGAGGGTTTCACTGTTCAAGTGAATAGTTGTGTGATTTTTGTGTGTTTTGAGTGATTCAAAATGGATCTTGTATTTGTTAATTAGCCCATGTGAGCTAATTTTGGTGTTATTGATGTGAATTTAATAACATGAATTGTGTGAATTAATTATGTTAATGTATACATGAAAAATATATTAGCATGAATATTTTGGAATTGGCATAATGCATTCCATATGCCTGGGGCAACCTAGAATATTAGGTGTGAGTGCATGACATGAAAGAAAACAAAAACGAAAATGTTTGTGAAAGGAATTTCGACGGAAGATTTTCCGGAGAATTGTGTTGGGAGATTGTCCAACAATTCACGTCAGAAGGGCCCATGAATTGTTTCGGAGGGTTATCCAACATATTCACCTCGGAGGGTAGTCCAATATATTTACCGAATCTCGGTAGTAAGTTTTCGAGAACAAAAAGCTTTTGTTTTGAAAACTATATTTGCATTTGGCCTAGGCATGTGTGAGCGAGTTGGTGGGACTGGGATATGGGATTGGGCATGTAGACATTCAAGTAGGATCATGTATTTGGATGTGATTATTTGCCATGACATGTGCATAGGGTGGGGAGTAACCCATGGGAGATTATCGCTCTTGGGCTTTGCTACCGCCACGTCGAGGATCACTATTTCGGTCACGGGGGTGTATAGGAGGCGGCGCTCACTAGAGGCCGTGTTTTAGAAAAAAGCCGGGTTGTGGCTTTGGTATTTATTTTGTAAAAACATGTATTAAAACTTTAAATTTTGATATATGTTTTGGTTAAGAGTATTGTAATAACTCTTGAACTATTGGTATATAGTTGATGTAATTTTTAGTGAGTATTGATGTATGGGCCCACGTGGCCATTTTTACTCATTTTAATTGTATATGGACCTAGTGAGGTCTTTGTAAATTATTGGGACAGGTTGCCATGTGATTGGGACAGGTTGTATTTTGGGTAGGGCTCCTCGTACAAAGGAGACTCTGCCCGATTTTCATGAGTGGTGTCGGGTTACCCGACATCCACGAATATTCCGCAGGTTGACGGGTTGTCAACGGACCCTCGGGTTTTGGGGCGTCACACAACCATCTGCGTGTTCTCTGATCCACACAACCCTTACTAAATATTCCCATATGCTCCCCACTTGAATCTTTACCCCAGTTCTTGACTCAGTTCTCTTCACCTCTGTTTTGGCTCCTTCTATTTCCAATATTCATCCCATGGTAACTGCTTCAAGTCTGGAAACCTCCAAGAGGAAAAAGAGTTATCTTGCTCAAGCTCTGACGAACCACTTACCTTCAAGCCTCCAAACTTCCTCCTTGGGTTGATGCAATGCAAATTGAGTATAATGCTCTTATGAGGAATAATACTTGGACCCTAGTTTCACCACTAGCTGATGCTAGAATTGTTGGATGTCATTGGGTGTACAAAACAAAATATAAGCCAGATGGTTCTTTGGACAAACTCAAGGCCCGTTTGGTGGCTCAAGGTTTTACTCAAACATCTGGGGTTGATTATTTTGATACCTTCAGCTTAGTAATTAAACCATGTACTATTCAACTAATACTTGCCCTTGCAATCTCCTTTGGATGGCCTATTCATCAACTTGATTTTGAAAACGCCTTCCTCAATGGTGATCTGCAAGAGGAAGTTTGCATGTTCCAGCCTCCTGGTTTTGTTCATCAATAGTTTCCAAATTGTGTGTGTTGTCTCAATAAAGCTCTATATGGCCTTAAATGGCTTCCCAAAGCTTGGTTTCACAAACTGCGTATGGCCCTATTTGAGTTTGGTTTTCAATCCTCAAGAATTGAAGCGCTTAGCTGTTCATATCATAGCCTCGATATTTGCTCTTATTCTTTTATATGTTGATGACATCTTGGTGACAACCAACAATTTTGATCTTCTCTCATAGGTTATTCCTTTTCTTCATACTGACTTCAATCCAGTGACCTGAGCAAAACTTATTTTCTAGGACTTACAAGTTCAATATATTGGGGTGCTAATAATTCTCCAATTAAATTATATCCAAGATTTGCTTGAACGAACACGCAGAGGGCTCTAAATAACTACTCAGGCTGTTCTAGTTGGTCGAATTTCACAACCAAATGGCGCACCCTTGCATAATCCTACTGAATACAAAAGCACAGTTGGGGCTTTGAAATACACTACCCTCACCCAACCTGACATTGCCTTTTCCGTAAATAAGGCATGTCAGTTTATGGCTCAACCTACTGACGTTCATTGGACTGTTGTCAAGCGAATTTTAGGATACCTCTAAGGCACTCTACAACATGGTCTCCTTTTTCAATTGTCTTCTTCTGTCCAGCTTCAAGGGTATAGTGATGCCGATTGGGCTTCCTGTCCTGATGATAGACGAAGCAACAGTGGATTCTGTGTCTACCTCGGAGCCAATCTCATATCATGGTTATCCATCAAGCAAAAATTGTCTCCAAAAGCAGTGTCGAATCTAAATATCGAAGCTTGGTATCTCTGTCTGCTGAACTTGTTTGGATTCAAGCTCTCCTTTAGGAGCTTAGTTTGCCAACTCCAACTCCTGTTTTTTGGTTTGACAATCAAAGTGCTATGCACTTAGCACATAATTCAATCTTTCATTCTTGATCAAAACATATTGAACTGGATCTACATTTCATTCGGAAGAAGGTATTAAGACATGAATTGGACATGTGTTATGTGCCATCCACTTATCAAGTAGCAGATATTCTGACCAAGCATCTGTCTACTACTCAGTTTTCTGCTCTGCCTCACTTATGTTCTTGCCAGGCTTGAGGAGGAATGATAGTCAAACAGTCCCTTAATATGGTTATAACCTCCTAACCAACTGAGATTCTAGAATAGTCTATTCAATCACTTTATAAATATCTCTCTGTTCTAAAAATGTAAAGATGAAACACAGTTTGGTAATACAATTTTGGTTATGTTTCTCTGTTTCTCTCTTCATGTAGTCTTCTCTATCTTCCGTCCTGTTGAATTTTTTTTCCGTTTGAATGAAATTAAAATCATGAAACATTTGTTTTAAATTCTTTTTGAAACGGTCTGATAATGAGTTTTAAAGGATTTTAATAACTTTTACGGGTTTCTTTCCTTTCATCCGTTTGACCTTGAAACTGTCGGAGTTAATCACCTCGTCCATCTATCCCTTCTATAAACTATATATATAGGTGTGAGTCTATTCAAAAGTACGCTCGTTGAAGCTTAGAGAATCAGAAATTGTCTTCTTCCTCTTCCTTTTTTTTAGTCGGTGATAGAGCAAACTTTTTCCAGTTCATTGGAATGGTTACAGATGCTTTGTTGACCATTCGTTAAGTTGTTTCTTCCTAGGAGACAAACTTCGATTTGACCTTCTCCAAGCACTAGGGAGACGATGAATATGTTTTAAGGACATTGTGACTCCTCTCACGGGACTCGAGTGTTTCGATCTTTAATAAGGAACTTCGATCTTATTTTCCTTTCTATAAATTTCTCTCTTTCCTTTGTAATTTTTAGTTTGTCTCTCCATTTTGTTTCCGTGAACGTGCTTTGTGACCTTCGTAATATGTCTTGCCCTAATGGGACGGAACTGAGTTTAGTATAATAAGTTTTGATGGGTTTGAGATTTATTTGTCGGATTTTTGGCGGGTTCAAGTATTGTTTAGTCACACCTTGCGCTGATTATACATTAAAAAGTGTTTTATTTTATTTTTACATTTTTAATAATAATAATAATAATAGGTTTTTTAATAAAAATATAATATCTCATTTATTTATTTTATATATATTAATTTTAATATAATAAAAAATATAAAAAATATTAGCTAAACGCCAGGTATAGAATTTCCCATTCCTTCCATACCCACTCTAACCCATCCCATTTAATATTTTAAATGGAATGGATATAAGAAACAATTTATGTTAATGGGACAGGTTTGGGAGGGGACTGCCCGGCCTTGATGCTATCTCTAGTTAGATGTCCTCTGTAGATCCTTCCCAAACTTTGCCGTATTGTTGAAATTTAAGTTAAATTAAGTTTGTTACTACAGAGGATGTACTTCATAATTCTATAGAAATATTCAAATTTAATGGTGATCGACAGTGGGTTCTAGAAATGTTGAGATGATGAGGCACTTGTAAATTAACAATGCACGCCCTGGAAGGATCAAGACATCCCATAAATTTTCCGCTTCTCATCATAGGTCAGATTATCCATTAGTGCTGTTCATTTCATTATATCCACAACTGCCCACAAAAATGCTGACCTCTTAAATTTAATAGATGGTCAACTATTATAATTAAAAACACAGCCAAGACATCGTTACTTTCAATTTTCAAATAAGCGCTTATTTGTTACTTAAAGCTAGCAACCCGTAGTGATTAGCAAACAGTTCTTTTAATGGTGAACTCCATATTTATTCTAGAGCAGGAGAATTAAGCAAAGTAAAGTACAAAATACTTTAACATAGATTTCTTTTTCATTTCCCCTCTTCTGAAATCAAATGTTCCTTGAAGGAATAGAACGACAAACTTAGTTACACTTACCCATAGTGAATGGACAAATAAAATGAGCTTGCTACTTGTCACGAGCATCTCTCAATAGAGTCCCGCACGAACTTGGGAAAACTGTAAAATATCATGAATTTTTAATAAAAATATAATTTAACACCAATAAACTTAAGATTAATGTTTAAAAAATGAAATGTCGCTGATTGAACTAAAAAAAAGTCACCAATTACGATTTAGGGATCTGTCCTTGATCGAATTGAATTGAAATTGAATCGAGAAAAATCCAGTTGTATTTGTCAAACTAGTCGTTCAAATCCGATTTTAAAACATTCCTTAGGATTAAAAAAATCACTACTTAATTTTATTTTACATAAAAAAAAAAATCAATAATTATGCATATCTTTTATTACATGACAATAATTTCCAAAATAATTATGTCAAAATTTCTACCTTTTTATCCAAATAATTTTAGTTATTCACAAAACTATAAGAAAATCATGAATTTTCAATAAAATATAATTTACTACCAATAAAATTAGAATTAAAAAACAACAAATTTTTCTTCCCCCAAAAAAAAAAAATTACTGGCCCATCACCTTCTTACCTCTCTGCTTTTTCTTTCTCATATACAGACCATATAAGCTACTCCCTATTTGGAAAACATCCATTCCGAACATAATAAAAAATAAAACTCGTATATATACGTTACACTAACCTTGCTCCAATCACTGGGAAAATAGGTTAAGTTTGATTCTCACAGCTTCTTCTGAATAAAAATACCTTCTTTTCAGAATGGTAAATCTACCATGTACTAAACGGGTGCGTAGATTTGGAATTTTTTAACCATGATATTTTATTTTATTTTAAAATTTTTCTGTACTTTTGTAAAATCTGGTTTTTGACCTTCATAGTTTGTCATCCCTAATGCTGTCATAACTCCGCTTCCATGTAGAATTTGATGTCATGTAGACCTAGGGTTTTAAAGATGTATATATAACTCTACACATTCCTAATTGATAGATACTGACTCTAATACCATCCATCATGACCTATAACTATGATTAATTCATTTAGATTTTCACCAATTTAAAACGAAACTGCATAAGTTGAAACAATCATCGCAGTAATGAAACTAAAATCTGAACTATATTTTGAATAAATACATGAATTGAAAATGAAGATGTAAATCAAAACATACTTAATTCGTATAAATCAAGCGGTCAAAAAGTACATCAAATTCTTTTGCAACGATCAAGTACATGGAAAACTATGCATTTGTCTACCAATTGAAATAAGGTAAATAAAGTATAAAGAATAGGAAATATATAATTCAAAACATATCAAAAAAAATAATAATAATAATTGACTGTAGCTTAAGTATTATAGTAATCACTTGAAGTACTACCTTAACTAACTAAAGATACTATCTTAAATAATCGGTTAAGAGTAGTACTATAATTAGTTAAGATGAAGTAGATTCACCTGAAAACCAATTATTTTGTTTCACATCTTGTGATTCATATATTTATCTTACATCCCTTCTTACCTTTCTTTGCAAATCGGTAATCTGATATACTTTTCCCATATCATGTCTGAAAAGCAGTCACCTCAGAAAAATCTGATCATCCCAAGCTGACAAAATCTTTGTGCATTAACCCTTTTAGGTCTAGTAATCACTGATGCCGTAGCAGATAAATATACAAAATTAATACTAAAAAATAAATGAAAACTAGCTAACATACGATACTATAAAAAAATCAATTGAAGGATATGGTGGTAGGGTTTACGAGTAAAACACGCCTAAAAACCAATATCACAACATGGATAAGAACTCTTTTAACTCCCAGAGATTAAAAACATTAGATGATTTATCAACCTAGTTGGAAAGGCGGGTAGTATTGTAGGTAAGCAATCAAATGACACCAGGAGTTCCCCAAACACTTCAATATAGGAATTAGCCTGAAACTAACTAGGATCATGGCCCAGTGCTCAGGGAACTCTAAGCCTGATCTTTCTTGCTCATGAGCTAATGCTCATTTACACTACTATTTATACTGAGTTCACTCCATTTCTCTCTCTCTCTCTGGGTTGGGGACAGGAACCGAGGAATCAAGCTGTTTTTCCAATGAACCTGGTGCTATGCTGGGTTAGGTGGAATGAAGAAAATGATGGGGAGCAAGCCAGCAAGGTGAGTGGCCCAAAATTCCTATGAATTCTCTTTATCTATCTTTTCCCCCTGTGCCTGCTGCCCTCTGCATATACGGATCCTTTTAGCTTTTTTGTATCATTGATACAAAAAATTAAAGCTCCTACGCGCTACAAGATTGAGATTCTGGCATTTTTTACAAATCGGGGACGGAAGATAGCCTCTTCCTATGTTGTCGAGATGCTAAATATACAACATAGTATAGTTACTGTCTTATCCATGTACGAACGTTGAGGATATATATATATATATATATATATATATTTATATGATGATGAGCACATGAAGATTTTTATCTAAATTTATTTGTTATAATTCTCACTGGAAGATTTATTTATTTGTTATTTATTTGTTAGTTCAAAAATTATGAGATTGAACTAAGAATATGCATAGTATAGTAAAATATAGTGAAGTATATTGAATTTGTTTACAAATTTTTCAAATAATTTAGAATTTTTTTAAAATTTTCTGTTTTTAAAGATAAGATTTGTACTCTAGAAAATTAAAAAATAAACTAAAATCCACATAACTTATAAGTAAAAAATAGTTATTTAGAGAATTTATCAATTAAAAGAATATTTTGGAATTTGAATATCAAATAGAAATCGAATCTTCTCTGTCATTTACTTTTGAATCACTTCATTAATTTCAAATTAGAATATTTTAATAAAATAAGAATACTAATGAACAATTTTGATAAGCGATAGCATTGCTTATTGAGGTTTGGATACTATCAGCATGGTATTGAGCCCGAACAACCTCTAAGGTTATATTTTCCTAATTATGGATTATCAAGCCAATCATCTCAGCCAACACATTCAAGTAATGAACAATTCTTTCAACCACATTCTCATTATGCAAATTATCATTCCGATTTGTATGCTCGTCGTAGGACTACTGATGATAATGATTTTGTGCCCTCTTGTCATTCAACATGGTATTGATTGATGTATTTGATGACATTTTGTTAAAAAGATGTTATGTTTGATATAAAATAATTTTTTTTGTTAGCATTATCATAAATATCTTTCAGATAGCCCTCATTAACTATATAAATAATGTTAAATACATAAAAAATTTGTTTTATTAAATTTTTAGCTTACTTAATTATATCTATTTTTCTAATAATTTATATAATATTTTATTAATTTTTAAACATTTTAATCATCATATTTTGTGTATCGGTCAATGCCAGCCGATGCCTCTTTCCGATAAGTCTCGGGACCAGTCAGTCGGTGGCCAGATACCGCAACTTTGAACCATGGTGGGGGGAACTGAATTTCTATGAGAGCAAAACAAATGTAATTCAAGAAGGAGGTAATTTTTAGCAAAAAAAAAAAAAAAAAAGACTTAGAAAATTATTATTAAGATCTTACAATGTATTTTAGCATTCTTGTTTGTGAGCTAGGTGATGATGGATTAAAGGGGAAAATTACCTTAATTAAGCCTCAATTATTATATGAAAACGTTTAAGGTCTATCAAAAGCTTCTAAAGACATAAGAGTGATCATCTTTTTTTACTTGTAAAAACTACTCAAATTCTCAATGAAAATGTTTCATTAAGAAGCTTAAAAGATGGTTAAAGTCCCTTGAAGGAGCCATAAGAGTGCGTAATTGTGACGCCCCAAAACCCGGGGGTCCATATACTCAAATACCATACTGTGACCCTCCAAAATCTGAGGGTCCGGTTGACAACTCATCAACCCACGGAATATTTGTGGTTGCCTTTCTGTATATTTTTCTTACAAATATACAAATTCTTATAATATTTTACAAGAGGTTGATGTACAACTCTTTACACTTTTACATGACAACATATATTAAAACTAGATTGTTCCTAATATATTTTACAAAAATGCTTTCTCAAAGCCCCTGACCCGGCCCTTTTTACGCACTCCTGACCTAGAAGGAGCGCGAGTCTTCTCGATGTACTGAAGGGTGATCCCACGATGAGTTAAGCAAAGCCCAGTAGATATATCTCCTACCAAGGCTACCCCCCACCTAAGAGCAACATGCAATGCTAATACATACAATCACACGCATTCAAGTACCTATACTCTGTTGTACCTGAATGTCTACATGTCATGAATGCAATATGCCCCTCATGACTCAAATCCTGAGTCCTCACTGACTTACTCACACCTGCATATGCCAAGTGTGAAAAACCATCGAGGGCGTCCCGCCCCTGCATGCATGGTATGTTTCGTGTTGTGTTCGGATATGTGTTCCATGTTTGTGATTGTGTGATTGTGTGTTACACATTGCGTGGAAAACTTATACACGGTATGATGTATATGGGAAATGTGATTGCGTGGGAAAATTATATGCATGACATAATGTATATAGGAAGAAGTGGAATGCTGAGGTTAGGAACTATAACCTTAGGGGTTCGGAAAATGAAATGACCAAGAAAGTTTTGAATTTTATTGAAAAAAAAAAAAAAAAAAAAAGGAGTGGATTGTGAGTATACCCAGCAGGCGATGAAACGGGTCGGGTTCATGGTTGTTAAGTCTATAGTAATTGGCATGTGCATTACTAGTTCATTTGAAATGAGATTAAATAAATTTTGTTGTCATTTGACATGTGTGGATGAAGTCGGCGGGACGTAGAATTAGATCCACGAGGATCTGGCCGGCCCAGCGTGGAGTGTTAACCATTAGGCCTGTTGAAATTTGGTAGGGTTGCGTTCTTTGCCATTGCATAGGCTAGTCTTTGGGTTGGTAGTCGGGGAGTCGAGTCGCACTCCAGGAGATTTAGAGGCTCAGCGTCATACTCGGTTCACGGGGGAGGGGATCCCGATGGTAGCGGACCATTGGTTAGAGCGGATTGAGAATGTATTGGAGGCTATGGATATTGCCTCAGTCTGAGCCAGATCTCAGGAGCTAGGCTGCGTTCAGGTAGAGGGTGAGTCCAAAGTGTGGTGGGAGGCGGGTTAAGATGCTAGGGATTTAGAGGCAATGACTTGGGCGAGGGTTCCATAGTACTGAGGCAAGTATTTTCAGGCCCCTTTGCTAGACATGCCAAGCTCCAAGGTTCTAGAGGCGGCGAGGAACGATAGCGATGATGGAGTACATGACGGTGCGAGTTGGCACGTTTTGGTGATGACTATCGCGGCCATAGATATGGCCAGTCGGGAGATTTGAGAATGAGCCCGGTTGTCAATCGGGGCAGATTGTAGACCTCCGCCTACAGACATGGACTAATGGTCGGGACGACTACGGCGTAGAGAGATGATGGAAAAATTCTCCACTAGGATCTAGGGGTGAGAGTTGATCAGATATGGTAGACATATCAGTTTGATGTGTTCTGACATGGATAGGTGTGACAACCTCTCGGGTTGTCGTGATTGTGAGCACAGGGCGGGTTATCATACCCGACCTGCACGGTCTGGAGTTAATAGAAAGGTAGCATATGCATGTGAGTGATGCATATGTGCGTGAACCAGGGAGTGCATTGGGGAGAATGTAAAACCCGAGAAAAATTCAATTTTTCTGAAAAAGGGTAAAGCGGTAATTTCGATTGAAAATCGGAAATTCTCTAGATCTCGGATGACGAAATGGACTACGCCGTTAAATTCGTCTCGCGAAATCTAGTGACCTAGAAAAGTTTCGTCGAATTCTGAGACAGTCAGAATATTTTACGAATTTATGGGTGATAAGCCGTCGGTGACTTCAGGGACGAGATTTTTACAAAAATCTCGGAAGTCGGGAAATGACTTGGGCTAAGTTCATTTTAAATAATTGAACTGAAAAGAAATAAAAATTTTTGGGAGAGAACATGATTACAGACAGAATAACTCTGTAGTTATGTATCAAAGTAATAATAATAGTATTAATAATAATAATAATAATAATAATAATATAATATTATAATAATAATAATAAAATGAAAAAGTCAAAATCAAGAGGAGAAGGGGATTAGTCGGCAGAGAGAGGGCGTGAGAACAGGTGGAGAGAGATTTTATTTTATTTATTTTTTTTTCTCTCTTTACTTCTTTCTCAGATCTATGAAAATCGGACCGCAGGTTTCAGTGGGGCCCCGAAGCAAAGTTGATCCTACAGCGGTAGAGACTACGCGTGGACACCAAGTTGGGTTAAATGAGCTCGAGTAAGGTGGGGGTTTTATCTGCTTGAAGTTACACACTTTGTTTAAGTGTTTTGTAATGTTCGGTTGGTTTGAGGCCTTGAACGGCTGTTTGATCGATCCCAAAACTTGGGGCCGTTTTCAAATTTTAGAGCCCATTTGGGCGATTGGTGATTGTGTAGGGTTGTTTAGGGTGTTTGTTTCATAATTTATGAAATAAATTGTGTTGGTGTGTATGAGGCTGGGAATAGCCATGGAATTCGGGTTCACAAAGTGGAGCCGTCTCTTAGAAGAAAGTGGGCTGAGTGGACAGCCACTTGCCTCATTTTGGGACTGTAAATATTTTTTTGAGAGAGAATGTGTTTAGGTGGTAATTCAAATTGAATTGCTGATGTGTTCGTTAATTAGCTCACGCGAGCTAATTTTTATGTAATAGTTGAGAATTAGATAATGGCTTGAGTTGGTGGATCAAATGAATAGATAAGTTAATACATGATTTTAATGTGTTAAAATAAGGACATAATTATATGGAATATAATTGTGTGTGTATGCCATTGGAGATGATATTGTAAATTGCTCCAGTGAGCAAATTTGGGTGATGGTTGATCACTATTGAATGACATGTGTTGTGAGTGCAAAATTGAGAATGTTGCATATTGATATATTTGATATATTGTATAAATGGTTTTGGAAATTACATAATGCATTTTCATATGCACTGGGTAATCTAGAGATTAGGTGTTAGTCGCAACGTAAGGCCACAGAAGAAAAGCGAACGCATGGTTGCGAAAGGAATTTCACGGGATGATTTTTGGGAGAATTGGGTTAGGAGATGGGCAGCCAGATCATTTCGAATGAGGACCATGGCTTGTTTGAGGAAAGCTCACCAGCAATTAGCCTCGGAGGTAGTCCCATATTTTTTACCGACCTTGGTAGTTTATTTTAAAACGACAAGTTTTTGTTTGAAAATGATATTTTTCTCATACATGGCTTAAGCAAGTGTGAGGGAGTGGTGGGGACTGAGACATGGGAATAGGCGTAGACATTCAGGAATAGGATCATGTATTTACTTAGTGTGTGTTTTTAAATTAGACATTGCATATGCACATAGGTGGAGAATAACCCATTTAAAGGTGATTCCACTCTTTGACGATAGCTCGCCTGTAGAGGAACATTTTTTTAGTGCGGGGGGTGTTCGAGAAGAGCGACTCTTCTTGAGACCGATTTTGAAGAAATGGGTTTGTGGCTTTGATGTTTTTTGGATAATATGTATTAGAATTATAGATTTTAATATGTATTTGTATTAGAAATATTATAACTCTTGAACCATGTAATATATTTGGTTGGGATATAGATTTTGTAAGGTTGAACTGTTGGAATATAGTTGGGTACTATTTGATGAGTGTTGATGCGGGGGCCCAAATGGCCATTTTGCTCGGTATGCGTCATTGATACGAGAAGTATAGATTTTCCATGAAGTTGACGGGTAGTCATGGACCCCGAGGTTTTGAGTCCTGTAACTATTGTGCATGACCCGTATTCCTTATGGGCGAGAGTAAGGAGATCGAAATTAATACTTGGTTGTTTTGAGACCCATTTTCACTAACGCAAGGCATTAGATTAAATCAACCAAAATATTCATTTTAGTTGTTTTGGGATATTATATATATTTCCTATTATTGTTTTGGGAGTATTATTTTCTTTACTATTATTGTTTTGGAATATTAGTTTATTTCCTATAATACTCATATTATGTCTTAGAGTATAAACAAATGTTTTAGAGTTTGTTTTAGGGACTTTATCGCACATCAAATTATCCGCAAAAAAAAAAAAAAAAAAATAAACGTTTTGCTTTATTATGCTCTCTGGATTGAGAATTGATCTCTAAATTGAGACGTGTTCATTCTTGTTAATCGATGCGTGTGTTCATGATGGCTACTCACTACAAGTGGTATCAAAGTAGTTTCTCCCAATTGATGGCTAATATTGGTACTAGTGATGGCAACCAATCAATCCCAAGACAATGATCGGGGCTGCAAGCTATTTGAAGTCGATTAATGAAGCGACAACAATCAATCCAAATTTAACTCAGTAGTTGGAAACAATCTGAGCCCTATTGCGGCGTTAGTGAGGATTAATGGACATGGGTGTAGGAATGATGATGAGGAGCAGGTGGAGAATTGGCCCCTGCCAGACCATATTTAATCTCATTCCATATATACGAAATTAAAGAAGGCTAGCGTCAGGATTTGATGACACTTCAGATAAGAAGGCTGACTTTGGTGAATTTGCAAATCTGCATGGTAGACAAAGAGGTGGAAGGCAGTGGCAATATACCATGTTGTCTGAGGATAGGAAGTCTAAATTTGACACTTATATGTTAAAAAGGGGAGCATCATTATGGTGGGATAGATTGAAGGGGATGAGGATAGAGGGAATGGTCTGGTTGAGTATGGCGTAGGATGAAACAATTATTACGGTAGATTTTGCCTCTAAACTTTGAACAATAGTACATGCTTATCGAGATGTACAGAGGGTAGTAGGAGTGTGAATGAATATATTGTTGAATTTTTAAGACTGACAAAGAGGAATCGGTTATTAGAAAGTGAGAACCAGCCCAAGGCCTTACAAACGGAGGGAAGGAACTTTCTAACTATTGTGCATGACCCATCTTCACTTATGGGCAAAATGCTTGAGACCCGAAAGTGCTGATGGTGGTACAAGGAGAGGTAGAAGTAGAGATTCGGTTAGGGCATAGATTCTGATGGAGGTGCAGGCTTTGTTGGAAGAGTTTGATGATGTGATTCTTAAGGAGTTACCTACCGAGTTACCTCCCATACGTAACATACAACACCATATAGATCTGATACTAGGTGCTTCTCTTCCTTATGTGCCTCATTATAGGAAGAGTCCCAAGGAGATTGAAATCCTAATGGAGAAAGGTAGAAGAGTTGCTAAAGAAGAGGCATATTTAGGCTATCATGAGTCCGTAATGATTCCACCTTTGTTGGCGCCTAAGAAAGATGGAAGTTGGCGGATGTGTGTTGACAATAGAGCGATCAACAAAATTACCATTAGAAATAAATTTCCTATTCCAATGTTGGATGATATGTTTGATCAATTGAGTACAACAATTGTGTTTAGCAAGATTGACAGAGGGTATATACATCATGTCAAAATGCATTTCTAGGTGATGGGTGGAAGACAACATTTAAAACAAAAGGATGGCCATAACAAGTTTCAACAAAAGAAAGTATGGGTATGTAGTTGTTAAGAAGATCAACAACAATGCTTATGCGGTTGACTTGCCAAGTTAGATGAGGATTTCAAAGACCTTTAATGTTATTGATCTTACCTTGTTCCAAGCATATATGAGTCTTGGATAACCAAAAGTAACTGAGGATAAGTTCTTCGCAAGTGGAAGTGACTGACACATGCGTTAGATCAAATCAACCAAAATCCTTATTTTAGTTTGTTTTGATATATTATCTATATTTCTATTATTGTTTAGGATATTTCTATTTCTCATTATTGTTTTTGGAGTATTATTTTATTTCCTATTATTGTTTTGGAATATTAGTTTATTTCCTATTATACACATTATATCTTGGGTTTAAATAGATGTTTTTAAGGTTTGTTTTAGAGACTTTTATCACTTTTATCAGTTTATTAAAAAAAAATAAAAAAATTTACTATTTTTGTTCTCTGAATTGAGAATCGGTCTGCAGTTTGAGGCAGTGTTCATTCTTGTTGATTAACACGCTACATCAGCAGTGGAATGTAGCTGTGATACCATTTACAAGAAACAAAAAATGGAAGAATAGGGAAGGCGAGAAGAACCAGAAAGGAAAAGCTTCTTCATTACTTTAGAAAAGGGCAAAACGTGACTTTATATACTGGCTGAAAACATCAGTCTGGGTTACAATAATTGTCAATAGTGTGTATTCTAATACAAGATATGCAACTATTACTATACTAGTGGCCTTCAAAGGTGACCAGCTGTAGGGCTTGTCTCCATCAACTCTTGCTTTTACAGTACTTTTAAACATGTATTTAGTCCCTGATTTGATGGCATGCTTCCTTGCATCTATGTCATAGCTACTAGCTTTGATATCCATGCATGGAAACAAGTTTAGAACAATCGATCACTTATTTATTTATTTTTGGTTGATATGCTCTAGATAGCCAAGCCAAAACATAAAAAATTAACATATTAGACAAGAAGAAAAGCGAAACCAATTTTATGTTCCTCAAGACAGACATGATCAATGTTTTCAAACATTATCTTTTAGTTGTTTAAGAGTTTCTTTTTTTTTTTTTTTAGCTTATTTCTGAGAAGTATTGCTCTAAAAATAATTATATAAATATGAAAAATAATTAAAAATAAAGCATTATAGGTTAAAGTTGTTTTAGAAACATATTTAAAAACATTAAAAAAATTTAGAACATATTTACCCCTATTTGGTAAATGTTTTAGGATTGAGAAACTAAAATCTTTGAGAACTATTTGTTAATGTTTAGATCCAATTAGTAACTATTTTATAGAGCAATTTTATATTCTTCAAAATAGAGAAAGACAAGGAAAAAAATTTGAGAGGTGCAAACCCTTTTGTGTTTTTATTCTTGAACAGAAAGCAGATGTTTTAAAGAATGCGTCATTTGCAATCATTTTACTTACTTATTTTTGAGGGCCGTTTTCAAAAATTGATCTTACAAACATGTAGAATAGTTAAAAATAAAACACCAAGTATTAAAAGCTATTTGTAAAAGTATTAAAATTAGTTTTCAAATATTTTAGACTTTTAAAAAATTGTTCTACAAAACATCAAAATTAATTTCTAAAATTTGTTTTAAAAACTATTTTCAGAAGATATCTTCTAACTCTTTAATTTTATTTATTAATTTTTACTTATTTTGAAAGTTGTTTTAAAAAGAAATTATACAAATATAGAAATGATTAAGATATTATATGGTCCATTAAAGAAAACCCCTTGAAATCTCAACTCTTCTTCTACCAAATCTACCTCTGATCATCTATCCCTTCCGCGAATCTTTTGACTTAGAAATTAAGACTTAGTATGGTTTGGTTCTTCTTCACCATCTTTATTCATAGTTTTGTAAGGTTAGATAAATTGGTTTAAAGATTTATATATGTGGACCTTGGGAAAGCATAGGCTCTAAAATCATAAAAGTTAGGTTTACGTACTCTATCTAAGTTAGATGAGTTTATCAACTTTAGGAAGAGGTTGATTTATAGTAATAAGGTCATCACAAATGAACTTGAATTATATTCAGTAAGTTTTAAAAAACCCATCTTTAATTGATATAAACTATCCTTTAGATATTCTTCTTTTTCTTTTATTCTAGGCAAAAAATTGTTCTTCAATTAAGAGCTAGACCCATTAGGTTTTGTTTGTCTTCTAACTATCATGCATAGAATATCAATCATCATCCGTGAACCAAGATGTCAATAAGACATCATTATTGATCCACTTTGTACATTTTAGAGTTGATAGTTTGCCTATCCTCTTCTCCTTTGATTGTTGATTTGGCTTTTCGGCTCTCCTATGTCCTGAACTCCTTATTAAGAGTAGAATATTTGTGAGATTACTAAAGATGAGTAGAGTTATACAACTTGAGCCAAAACAAGGTTTTGACACTGATGAAAATTTGTGTTTAATAACTTTAGTTCTATGTTTTCAAGATATTTGTGAAAAAATTACTGAAGAATGATAAATAGTTAATTTTTATTTATATTCTGAAATGGAACATACACAAATGCGTCATAGTCATTTGAGTCCAGTGAAACTGGTTACCTGTGTAAGGAAGGCTGATTAGAATAGTACATTGGCCCGGATAATTATGGAAAAGTTGGTTAATGAAAGGAAAAGAGATTTTGAAATGTTAGTGATCCTGGTAGTAGTGATTAAAGGGCTCGCTAGAAATAAAATATTAATTAATCTGGCAGTATTTTCTGCCAAGAATTCCTGACTTGCTAAGTAAATTATTCTGGATCTGATGCTAATAGTTTTGGTATCTTATCACTACTATGAGATGGTGGGTTATCATTGAATTGTCAGATAACAACTTGTGCATTCTCTAGGAAACTTTTTGTCCCTTTGTTTTGCTAGTGAAGGTGTTTATATCCTAAAGAGGTTAGTATGGATTATTTGAAAACAAGTTTTTTCTATTTAAGAGATGATGAGATCCAACACAAATAGCGAATATAAACTAAGAGAATGATCTACTATAATAAAAAGAAGTTTGGCAGTGTTTAAATCAATTGAAAGAAATTTGATAAACGGAATGTATATATGTATGAATGTATATAAATTATATAAAGGAAAATGAAGTAGCATCTTAAAATTAGAATAAATAAGATTTATATTTGATTGCTCGTAATTTGTAAAAATATTGATAGGGTAGCTAGGTTCTTATCTTTATGTACTTGATTTGTGCATATCCTTCCTTCTATTCTATGTCATGTCATTTTGTATCGACCCATTCTTTCCCTTTAATCTTAATGCCCAGGCATGACAATATAATTAAAAAACAATGTTGGTAGCCGTGGATTTTGCAACTTGAAGGAATGCCCAAGGTTCAATCAATGGAAAAGACCTGAGTGCATGACCACTTAGTTGGGCATTGAGTTAGTCATGAGAAGGTGAAATGTGTTAAAGATATGATACTCATATTAAATATAAATCCACAAGCAGACTTTTAGGAATGTTGGTGTTTGATATAGTATCAGAGCTTGATTTGACCAGTGTTAAAGACATAATATTCATATTAAACCTAAATCCTAACAAGCTTGAACAGCTTTTAAGAAAGTTTGTTGTTTAACAAAATGTTTATATAAATTTAGATTCAATTCAATGGACATAAACAGTAGGAGAAATACTAGTTCCAAATCCTAGAAAGATGAGAAACTTTGGTTACCTTAATTTGTTGCATGTCTTTTTTTCTTCATTGATGCATGATCATGGGTAGTCATGAGTAATTAGTATCAAATGGCACCAGGAGTTCCCCCAAACACTTCAGTAGGAAGTCAAAGAAGGTCCCCAATGAAGTGGTCAAGGGAACTCTAGGGGACACTCAATGAGCTCTTTCTCCAACTTCTTGTGTGCCTGCAACTTGGTAAGCAAATGCCAGCTTGAGTCTATATTTATAGTGTACTGATTTCTCTCTTAATTTCCCACCAAGCCCGCATGTAATTCTTGTAGGAGGGATAAAGTGGTATGCTGGCAAATGAACCTAGCCGCACCTATGGGTTAGATGAAATATTGTAGAGATCAAAAAGGTGATGATTGAGGCGAGTGGTGCCCATTTATTCCCATTCTATAGCTTTTTCTTTGCCCTTTCTTCAATATATCATTTTCAGTTTTTTCGCTTCTAGCTCCACAGTGCTACTACTTTTTAAGAATATCGTATATATTGCACCATGCAACTAAGCATATCACTCTTATAACTACCTTTCCATTAATGATATATAGCTTTGATTCCAACAGTCTCAATCTCAGGGATCTTCTGCGAGCCCACTCTGCATGATCTTATTCTCTTCTCATCGTCTTGACTGCTATTCAGGCCAGATTCAAGTCCTGCGGTTTCACTGACTTGGATTCCCCTCTTCTCAGTAGTCCATTATATCAATCTTGAGTAATGCTATGAAACTAACACAGGAGACCTTCACTATCATACCTTGCACCGGTTTATGAGACTGACCTTAGAAATTAGGGAATCTGGGAGTACATGCAGTCTGAATGGCTTAAGATTCTTTCCCAGTCATATTAAATATGTTAGATGTGTGACCAATGTCCCACATGGGTTAAAAATAAAAAGAATTATGAATTAATAAGTATGGAGAATATCTAATCGGTATTGGCAGGGCGTTAAATCAAATCAACCAAAGTCCTTATTTTAGTTGTTTTGAGATATTATTTTTATTTTTTAGGATAATATTTTTATTTCCTATTGTTGTTTTAGAAGTATTATTTTCTTTCCTATTATTGTTTTGAAATATTATTTTATTTCTTATTATACTCATATTATATCTAGGGAATAGATGTTTTAGAGTTTGTTTTAGGGACTTTTATCACTTTTTTTCAATTTATCAGAAAAATCATGGCACTGGCTTTATTTTGTTCTCTGAATTGGCAGATTGGTCTTTGAATTCAAACGTGTTCTTGTTGATCAATCATGTGTTGATCCAATGCTTTATGCTACTTCAGGTGGTATAAAGGCGAGTTTCTCCTGTAACACCCGAAATATACCTTAAGCGGTCTGAGACATGTTTAGGGTTTTAATAAAAGTTAAATATGAATTTCGGGGGAAATAAAGCGAGGAAACCACAGGAAATTAATATGAGAGCAAAGTACATATATAATTTGTCAAAAGGGGCATAAAGTTATGAGTTGATAAGATTAGAGGCCAAAGTGGAAATAACATAAATATTAATGCAAATAATGGAATGAAGGAGGAGAAAAGGTAAATAAAATAAAGTTAAATTATAAAAGGGAGGAGACAAAAATAACTCATTTCTCTCCAAACAAGAAAGAGCTCCTACGGGTTGGAAGGAAAAGAGAAGAAGAGGAAGAAGAAGAAGAGGAAGAAGGAGAAGCCAAGAAGAGAGGTATGGATTCTAGTAAGGATTTCTATGATTTTTGACTTTGAATATGGAATCATGTGTATTTTGGACTTTGGTAGGGATTTTATGGGTTCCAAACCTAGGGTTTAGTTAGGAATTGATCCTAACCCTAGATTTGAATGAAATTGAGCTGAAAAACTCTAGCTTGGTTAACATAAGCATGGAATCCCCCTTAATTCTATGCTTTTGTATAAAGATGATGGACTTTGGTATGGGTTCTTGGACTTTTTACCTAGGATTTGGGTATGTGAGTTCACAAGCCGGGTACAAGATGAATAAAAATTGGTTTTGATGTATGTATTAGTGGGTTGCTTTGGGTGGAGGCCTTATGGAAAAATGGAAGAAAACAAAATTATGGGCAATTTTCGAGGGTGGTACCGGTACCAAACAGGTAGTACCGGTACCATAAAATCTATCGTGTTTTGGACCGGCGTTTGTATTTTGACCATGCTTGGTCGTTTAGCATCCGATTTGAGTCGCTGATTCTTAGTTAAAGCCCAAACGAGAAAGCCGAAGCGTCACGAAATAGATACGCCCAGTGCGAGATCTATGCTGCCCAAAAATTCACTCAAAGTGGGGCTATGTTCAAGACAATTTTTGGTTCAGTTTTGAACATAGAGTAGTCACGGTTGTTTAGGACATATCTTGAGTATCGATTCCTTGATTTGGGTGATTCCAGTTGGAGGAGAGACACTTAACGTAGTTTTAAAGAATTACAAAGAACCAGTGTCAAATATGAAGTTAGGATATTAGAAAAATGAGTATTACAAACTGTCCCTAGTGTAAAATCGGTAAACTGACTAGTTTGGCATGAAAATGCCATAACTTTAGTTTGGATTATTCAATTGGAATGATTTCAATTTCTAAGTAAAGTAGATTCATAGAGGAACAAGGATATATGAATGAGGTGTGAATACATAGGTATCCTACCGTACAAGTATATGAAATGCCATATGTAACAGGCATGAAACAGGAAAAATATAGAAATGCAATATGTATAGATGTGTTCATGAAACATGAATGTGTTTATGAAACATGAAAACGAACTGAAACATGAATATGAACATGAAAAGAAATATGTCATGAACACAGAATGTGATTAAGATAGGTTATGAGTACTGAAAGACATATGATCGTATGACTACCTAGGACCGAAGAATGAATGAATGGACGTGCGATGGGTAACCGGCGCTCCTGGCACGGTGCTACGACGCCTGTTGCGTGAAGCGGCCGCGATTCGATCGGTGCTTAGGCACTCACGCTGGTGCTCGGCACTTCTATTGCATGGGTAGGCAGTTACGTCGGTCTTGACACTCTGGCGGTCTTCACGGCACTTCTGTTACGTGGGTAGGCACGTTTTGATCAATGCTTCGGCACTCCTGCTGGTGCTACGACACTTCTATTACGTGGAGTAGCGCGCGTTCTGATCGTAGCGGCCTCTGGCGGTGCTGCTGGCGCCACATTCACGTGGGCGAGCGCGTTTCGGTTCGATCAGCCATTGTACCTTCGGTGCTTATTATCTTTGCGTCCTACTCATTTCTTATGATTAGTCCAGGTAGTCAAACACTTATATGATAAGACTACGAGATAAAGGAATAAGAGTAAAGAAATGAATATGGTAAATATACGAATGTACCTACGAGATTACTCGTATCTGATACGTAGTACCTCACGGTACTTTTGTACAAGTAAAATCTACATAGTACCTACGGTACTTAAGTATCGATAGAATAAGTATAAGTTCTGTAATATAAGTATAAGTCCAATAGTACCTACGGGTACTTTTGTACCAGAATAAGCTCAGTTTAAGATCCGAAATACAAGAATAAGAGCATCTCCAACAAGGCTATCTAAAATAGCTACTCAAAATATATTAAAATATTGTATTATCTATTTTAACTAACCACTTTTTCAAAGTCACTCCAACAACGCTATCCATTTTAGCTATCCACTTCAACTAACTTTAACTAACTTTCAATAATAAAATCTAAAATACTAAAAATCATGACAGATCAAAGGTAAACAAAAAGGGAATTGTGTTTTGAGGATTTGATTTGTGTTTTGGAGAATTGTGTACGGAGAGAAAAATCGAGAAATGGAACCGGAGGAGGCGAGAAAGGTGGGAGGTTTAAAACATAGAAGCAAAATAAAAAAGGAAAATGTTTTTTTATTTTCTCTAAACCAAAGAGCACATATGAACTCTACTCGCCTCTAACATCCTTTCGAGAATCATAAGCCTAATGAGAGGAAATAGAGATACCATAAATGAAGCAAATTCGATGAAACATATCCAGATTAATAAGATTTATATAATAAATTGGTATAAAGTTTATAAATTTGATAATATAATTACTAAAATATTTATGACTCTCTTCAATATATTGATGTCATTAATCTGATATCTTTGACTCATCAAATCCGACATATGATAAGATAATAAAAATAAATAAATCATAACAAGTCGACGATAAATCAAACCTGTAATAAAATGATAATAACATGAAAAATAAAATAATACCTAAATTTTTATTAAACAACCGTCTTATTGATAAAAAATAAAAATAAAAAGAAAGAAATTGATTTAAGAAAGACTTCACCCGCTAAATAAATCTTATCCTCTCCTCTCTTCTTTTTTCCACAAGTAGAGAGACGAGAGGTGAAAGGCTTTAAGAGGGTGATTCATTATTTGGTGGAAACGGTTGTTGCTCTCTAGCTGTCTTCCTCAGCTTTTCACCATTCTCTCTATCCTTTCTCTTCACATTTCCTTCTTTTTCTTCTCTTCTCAGTTTCTCTTGATTTCCCGTCGTTTTCTCTCTTCTGGCGTCCCGATTTTGATTTTGATTTTCAGAAAATGACCAGGCCAGTACCCATCTTGAACCCGCACTCGCGTATTGCACGGGTGGATCTGCTGATTCAATGCATTGCTCAGAGCGAAACCCGCCTCATAACCCACTCATCCAACGTATCGCTTCACCGATTGTGCCGAAGTTGATAGGTTCTCGGCTCCATGGATTGTGGCGAGGGAGATGGGCTCGTCACATGTGGCGAGTGAAATCCAGATTATGCTAAATAGCTAGGGAAATAGCTAGCTTGTTGGAGGGGGTTTTTAGAAAGAAACTCTTTAAAATAGCTAAAAGGATGGGTTTATTGAGCCTCTTGGAGATGCTCTAAACCAAATGAACAAGTATGAATCCGTAAGGTGAAGTATGATCCGTAATACAAGTATAAGATCCGAGAAATACAAGAATAAGATCAGTACAGAATAAGCTCCGTAATACAAGCACAAGATCCGTAGAACAAGGATATGCTCCGTAGTACAAGTATAGAATCACAGTACAAGTATAAGTTAGCGTGCCTACGGGTGCCGAGTAAAGGTCTAGCGCTGCGTAACTCCCTGGGAGATGCGGATAAGTATCGGTCTAACGAGTTCAAGTATATGTCATTTGCAAGGATGGAATAATTATAGAGTCAGAAGCCGAAGTATCGATATAGAGTATGATATATATGTCCTTTGGTTTGCAGGAGATGCAGATAAGTATCGTCCCAATACGAAGCATAAGAATGTGTCTACGGGAGATGAAAGTATAAGTATATGTATAAGCTCGATCTGCGTCTGAGAATCGAATAAGTAATAATATCTGAAGTTGTAAGTATAAATATGTGTCTTACTGGGGGAGATTCAGATATGAATAAGTCTGCTTTATGAGGTGTAGATCGAGTGAGTATAAGTTTCTTTATGAAAATCTGAGTTGATGCAGTATCACGAGAGATGCGAGACAGGTGTTACGAGGATGATGGTATGTGAAGTTTGTTATGTGAAATTCTGGCGATTCTGTCTCTGTTACTATTATATGTTATTTGTGATTCAGTATATATGCATGTGTACCAGTATAAGTTATAAAGATATATTTCCTTCCAGCGTAAAACGCGGGTTTGTCAGGTGCAAGTGAGGACATTTGCGATCTTCGCTTTGTTTGGGCAACCTGTAGTGAGGGTTCGTTCTGGGGTATGTCTCGGCTACGATGTAAATGAAGTGTAAAGTTCAGCGTATGTAAGTAGGGACTGGTATATGTATAAATTTGCAGTGGGCCTTTGCTTCGGGTGTAGTTCTTTTGTATATGTAAATGATTTTATTATTACAGTATTTTTGTATACCTGAGACGAAATCTCGGCTACGAAAAAAAAAAAAGGTAAAATCCAGTATATTCTCTGCCAGCGCCCCTGAACTTCGGTCGGATTTGCCGTGGTCGGGCCAGGGAATCGGGCGTGCGCTCAATCGATGGCTAATAGTGGTGCTGGTGATGGCAGCGATCCCAGATAGTGGTTAAGGATTACGAAATTTGTTTGGAGATCGATTAGCAATGGCGACAATCAATTCAAAGTCGATTCGCGGTTGAAAACAATACGGCCCCAATTGCGGAAATGTTATATTGAGGGATCAATGGAATGAGGGCATATGAATGATGATGAGGAACAAGGTAGAGGTGCTTGCTGAATACGATTTTAATCACATTCAAAATATATGAAATCAAAAAGACATTGCGAGGATTTGATGACATGAGGATGAGAGGCAAACATTGGTGAATTTGCAAAATCACGTGGTAGATAAAGAAGAGGAAGAAAGTGGCAGTATGAAACTATACTGAAGGAAGATAATGAATATAAACTAAAGTAGATATCCTAACTAAATGATGATCCTTGATATTGAGGTTTTTAGATTGGTTGTGAGGTAGATAAGTTCTTTGAATATACAAAGTTGCTTTCCGAGAGACATAAAAGTTAAATTGGTTATAGGTTAAAAGGATAAAATACTCATCATAGTAGGATAGATTAGGTGAGATAAGGATGAGAGAGGGGCGTGGTCTAGTTGGAACATAAGCGTAGAGATGGAAAGCGATTATTCACGAGGTAGATTTTCATGAGCTATGAACATATGACTTTCTTATACTTTTGAAGTGTACATAGTATTGAGGGGTGAATGAATATACTAAATTTTTTAGATTGGCGTAGAGAATAAGTGCAAAAGTGAGAACGACTCGAGGCTTTCTGTGAGAGGGAAAAGAACTTTCTAACTATTGTTCTTGACTTTAATACTCGATTGGGCAAGTGTAAGGAGACCCAGAGCATAGCATTTGATGGTACATGTGAGAGAAGTAGAAAGTGAGATTTGGTTGTTTCGAACTCAGGTGGAGGTGAAAGCTTTGTTGAAAGTTTGATGATGTAAAAAGGCAAAAAAATTCAATTTTTACGAAAAAATGGTAAAATGGTAATTTGAGTCAAAATGCGAAATTTTTTACGAATGCAGGATGATGAAGCGGACTTCACCAGACACCAGAATAAATCAGTGAAATCTGGCTACCGCGTCGAATTAAAGGAGCAGTCTCCATTCGCCTTTTCGAACTTAGGGTGTGCAGTGTCATATGACAACTTGTGAGAGAGGCATGTGATGTGACAAAGTCACCATCTTACACTGTATCCATGTGGCGCATGTCCTTATGGATAGTGGGAGGATAAAGATAAATGGCTTATATTAAGCCATGTCAAAAACATAAAAGTCAAACTGCTACAAAGGATAAAAAGAATTAAATGAAAGAAAAAGAACATTCCACTCTCATTTGGCACGGTATCAGGCGGTGAGGAGGGAAGCGATTTAGAGAGAAAGTTCAACTATCTTTAGATTTCCGTTCGGACGGTCGGTTCTCGTTGGGCTTGAGAGGAGGGTTGATCATGCGAGGGCTACGCATGGACAGATTTTGTGGAGTTTAATGACTCAGGAGGTGAGGGGTCTTCTCTATGATTTATTCTTTGGAGTACAAACAATTTTAATGGATAGGAGGATTTATTAAGGCCGGGATGGCGTGTTTTGAGTTCATCGGTTGGGCTAGAGTAAGAAAATCCCTAGTGTGGTCGTGAAAACGGTTTTTGAGACTGGGGTTTCACTATTCCGCGTCAAATCTTACCCAGTAGTAATAGTTTTGTGTTGTGACGATTCAAATCAAATTGCTTAAATTGTTTATTAACCCATGTGAACTAATTTTGATGTTATTGCTATGACTTGAATAACATGGTGTTGTGTCTTATTATTTTTAATATATGCATGTTTGATATAATAACATATGTTGTATGGAAATGCATAATGCATTTCACATCTGCCAGAGGCACCTGAATAAATAGTGTGGCTGCATGACAAATAAATAGGAGTTGTCAAACCAGTAATTCTTTTGAAAAATTATTAAAAATAATAATTTTGCTTCGAGAGAAAGTTATCCCGAAAATTGTGTTGGGAAAGTTGTCGGCAATTCCGTCGGAGAACTATGTTGTTTCGGTTACGACAAATTCACCTCGGAGGATTGTCAGCGTATTTATGTCGGAGGAGTTTGCCCACAATTGAAACAAATATTTTGTTTTTGGAAAATGGTTACCGTACATGAAACTAGGCATGTGAAGTCGGTGAGGACTCGAGACATGGGATTGGGCATGTAGATATTCAGGGATTATGCATTTGCTTGAATGTGTTTGGTTTGCCATTACATGTGTAGCAAGTGAGATAACCATGTAGGATAATTCCTCTTTGGGCATTGCTCACTTGTCGATGAAGAATTATTTAGTGCAGGGAGTGTTAGGAAAACAGCCTCCATAGAAACCCTTTAAGAAGAAAGCTGGGATTGTGGCTTTGAGTATATATTGTAAAACATGTATTAAATTCTTAATTTTAATATGTTTGTATTAAATGATGTAACAACTCTTGAAACTATTGTAATATAGTTGATTATATTTTGGTGAGTGATGTGTAGGCGATGTGACCATTTTGCCTCATGTATGGGTCTCATGATACTGAGAACACTGAGGTTCTCCTCGGGTTGGTGGTCGGCGGGACCCCAATGGGCGTCACGGATGATGGATTCACAAATATCGGCAAAGTTACCTCTATGCGTAACATGTCTGACACCATATAGATCAGATTCCATCATTTCTCTTCCTAATGTGCCTCATTATAAGATGAGTTCAAGGAGAACAAAATCTTAAGGGGAAAATGTAGAAAGTTTATTGAAGTGAGGGCATATTTAGGCTAGCATGAACGTAATGCGATACGACTTTGTTAACGCCTAAGAAAGATGGAAGTTGCCTCTCATGTGTTCTTGATAAGGAGATCGACAAAATTGTCATTGGATATAGATTTCTTATTTCAAGATTGAATGATGTGCTTGATCGATTAAGTGGAGCAATTGTGTTTAGCAAGGCCCGACGCGAGAGAATTGGCTATCGTAATCGAAGTCGTCTAGGTGATGGGTGGAAACGGCATTCAAGGCGAGGATGACCATGCAGCCGGCCAGATAAAGTATGGATAGTACCGGATTGTTAGAAGATCCTTGGCTGATAGCGTATGGTTGACTTACGAGTTGGATGTGGATTTAGTCTTCATTGTTGTTGATCATGCCTTGTTCTGCCACTTTATGAGTCTTAGATATCGAGAAGTAACCTACGACCAGCGAGTTCTTCACAAGTGGAAGTGTTTGACACGAGGCGTTAAATCAAATCGACCAAATCCTTATTTTGGTTGTTTGAATATTATCTTTATTACTGGGATATTATTTTGTAACTATTGTTTGTTTTAGGGTATTATTTTCTTTCTTATTATTGTTTCAATTACTATTTTCTTTCTATTATTGTCGAGGTAGCAAATAGATGTTTTACGATTTGTTTTAAGGACTTACATCCATTTCAATTGCTATGAAGCGTCCTCTTTGCTATTTGTTCTCTAGATTAATTAAAGTCTCAGATTGGGACGGGTTGTTCTTTATTGATCGATCGTGTGTTGATTAATCGTTTTACTATTGCGTCAGTATGGATAATCAGTCTCATCATATTTTAAGCCGCATTTTCAAGTATATTTAGGGCTTAAGAGTCTTGTTGTGTTAGGATTGTAGATTTCCACCAGATTATATTTCGAATTTGAAGAAAAACCTAAAAGTGAGTAAGCGTAAAAAGGGAAATGGCGGCGAAATGTGGCTACAAAAAAACGATCTTCTGACATTGTATGGAGAGTGTCATCGCGATTACTCGATGTCGGCGACGCCAGCCAGTAACATGCGATTAAAGTAGATAGATAGGAATTTTACAATGTCGCTGAGCATTGCCGACTTTATAATTGCGACATCTTGGAACTATAGAACTTAAATTCAATGTCTGACATCGAGCAGGAGGAATTATTCAATGTGCGACATCATTAACCTCCGAGGAACTACGAAGATGCGATGTCGGCGTCGAGTTGATCTCGTCGCATCTTAAATCTTCGCGACATCATGCTGACATTAATTCATCAGAAAAGCGGTACCAATGTCGCGACATTTGCCCACGACATCGGCGGCGTAACCGGTAGAAAACCGAACAAATGAAACGCGATGGCGACATCGGATCGATATTATCGACATCCAAATTAAAGCGGTGGTGAGACCAACTCTGATAACCGCTGACATAAGCCCGCGATATTGATAAAGCTATCTACGCATCAGTGTTCGATATCACGACATCCACGATTCAATATCATGACATCGTATTGGCTTGGCTTCGGAATAGAAGATCGCGATGTCATTTGCGGTGGATCGACAATATCGCGACATCATATCGCGGTCAGTGAAGAACTTAGAACCAATGTCACAGCATTGAGTTAACGATATCGGCCTCAGAGTGAGAAACCGTCAGAAACTATGATCGAAAATTATTAACCATCAATACGACATCGGAATTCAATCGCAGCGAGCGATGTTGAGACACGAAGTTAACGGGAACGCATAGCGGTTTCGATGCCGGCGACCTAAGACTATCGGTACTAGAGCATGATTTTTATTGGGCTTGCCCCGAGCGTAATTATACGCTTTGTTTTAAGACTGAACTGAACTATCATCGAGAAACTCACGAGGAGTAGTGCGTGCTTCCGGTCGATTTTCATCAGGATTTTACTATTATTCAAGTTAAGTCTCATTTTATATAATTTTCTTTTTTTATTTTCTTTTACATTTTGGTTTTGTTTTGGATTTGGTTTTCTTATTTAGATTAGGTAGTGATCTGGCCCCGGGATTCAGAAATTTGGATGGATGTATCCATTTTGTAAATCGACCCTCTTTGAATCTAATTGTTTCTTTCGATACTTCCTGATCATTTCTTAGAATTGAAAGTTTGCTTTGTAGACGGGGACAACCTAAGCCTCCTTCAAGTAATCGATACCCTGATCTACAGTGAATAAATTCTCCATCGCAGTCGAATCTTAGCTAACACGGGATCGAGATTGTTCTGATAGGCGACACCTAAACATTAAGCTGACCATCATCAATTAATCACTCCTGAGTAAATTAGTGATCCTCTACTATTAATCATTTAGAGTTCATTGGTTCCACACCAACATTCAAAGTAACACCCAAAGTAAAAACAGCCATTTTCACGAAATCTCTGTCTTGGAAATCAGGCAAATCTGACCCTTTCCAAGTCACAAGCTGCTAATATAAAAATAGTTCACTACATGATTATCAGGTCATCGATCGTTCTGAAACCCAAACAATCGGTTTAAATGCTGCAAATCATAACAGAACACTAGCCCCTTTCTCGACAAAGCTTGGCAAGCTACATCATGGTTTAAACATTACTTAACTAGTTGACTTCAACAAATTAGTTGAAGCGTAACCAAACTTGAAAAGGTTTCGAAATAAATTCTGAAGAAAATAGTTCCACGAATGTCCCTAAACATTGAAGATCATACATCAAATGGAAGTAAGTATTCATTGATCTTAGCTTAAAATCTGACTCAGGTCACGAAAAACCTTGAAGATCTGAGACGCAATGAACTAAAGTATTCATTGATCTTAGAAAGCAAGAGTACATCTCCGAATCAGTTATTAATACGAAAAACTAAATCAAATTGAGAAGATGAAAGAAAAGCGACATACGATAATCTAAAAAAAAATCTTCACTCATACTATTCTAAAATAGTTGGGTGCTTCCTCTGTTACACTGTCCCCCCAGAGCTTATTTACTATACCTTCAATAAATAGTGTTTAGACCTAAAATCAAGGTGATGAATGTGGGTTAGTGCAGAGCTCATTGACAGACTTTATTAGTAAACACAGATTGATAATAATATCATGTTTTATTAACCATACTGTTTTAACTTTACTACCTACGGCTTTGTTCTTTTAACTTCAAAACATTTTGTTTCTTAAGTTATGTCACGACATAGTTTAGATTACTCAAATGCCCTTTAGCTCAGCTTAATACAGCCAGTTATTCCGGACCGTAGAAACCTTTGTCGTTATAAGTTCCATGCCTTATAGTGTCAATGTTTGAATGGTTTGTTATGACATAGGGACTCTGTATCGCGACGCCATTTTCCAGCTTCTTGTGCTAGCTATATTGTTGAGTTTTCTATGTTAAGGACAAACTTCTTCTTCCTTCTGCTTTTGTTATGTATTAATATGGAATGTTTATGTCGTGACACAGGTGTTCTATTGTAGTATAATTCAGCTTCCTTCGAAACAGTTTTATGTCTGACATATGGGTTTGAGTCCAGCAGCAATTTCTCTTTTCTGGTTTAATAATAGTGACATGGCTGCTATTCATGACAATCTTACGGTTTTTGTGTACGCTGGCCAATTCTTTCCCTATCTCTCACGACCAGTTCAGGTGTTTCTTAGTGCTTCTCGAGGTATGTCATGACATAAATTGAATATGTGACATAAGAATTGCTAGTTAGCAAAACTATGTGTAACAATTCTAATCATCCGACATTTTATGCAGTGTTCTTTACAACTTATCATGACATAGTTTGTAAAATGTCCTTGACAATATTTGTATTCTACCTTAAAAGCCTACATTTGCTGTTTTTTTTTCTTGCTTTTCTAACTTCTTTTCTCTAAATTCTGTAATGCATTTAGTTAGATAATATATGTTTAGGCATTAATTGGGACATTAAGCCAGCCCAAATGTTCATGAAAATGGGCAAAATTATATGAGTTTTAGACTCATCAGGTAAGGTCAAACTCACACTGGAAATGGGAGAAAGAAGATCGGACGGATCGAGTTCTTAGCGAGGACGATCCAGTTGCGAGGAAGAGAAGTTGATAAAGTGGACTCAGGTGCCTTTCCAAGTTCTTGAGGTCTGGGTTCAGGATGTCGGGGTGAAAATGGGATTAAAGTATCGAGTTGCATTCTCCTGCTGAGGCTCACGTTAAAAACCAAGAACGAAGTGACTATTTGTTGGTGGGATCTGTGATCCCTCGACCATGCTGAAGCCAACAGCTCATGGCTAGTTGCTCTAGTGTAATTCAGTGGAGGGGGTATAACCCCGTGGACTTGTTTGGAGTACAGGCTTCAATGACTATCTTTTCAACAACAGAGCCGCGTGGGTTTTGTTCCCGCAGAACTGATCCCTGATGGAAGAGTTTCGTGTCCCTCTAAGAGTTTGTTTAGTAGTGAAAATACAAAATCAGATGCCACGATGGAGTGCATCACTCACAATTATATACCACTGGCGTGGGAGGGTTATGGTGGGCGTTTATGAATGGGCATTTATGGGTGACCCTCAACGTGTATTATGTAATTTCTACGATGTTATGTATTAAGCGTGTTTATGTAGCCTAATGGGGGGTGGACTTCATGCGCCCGCTGTTGCTTTATCTCCCATGTAAAGGCGATTGATTTGCTCGTGTGTCAGATCACATCTACCTTGATGCCCAGAATTAGTTGAATCGAGGTCACGTCGACCTTCTTTGCTGTTTGAAATGGTCATTGTGTCTGCGTGTGGATTTGGATCTGTATTAGGTGTTAGTAGTTTCACTCTGAATGTCAGTGCACCTAGCTAAATAGATGTATCTCAAATTCATCATTGACAAAATCTTCTTTATTATGGAGGATTATACTGCCTTTGTTTTTATGTGGGATACAATTTAAGAATGAGAAATAAATATTTCAAAACAATATTGGCATTATTTATATATTCTTATATAGATCTGTTGCCGTCACCTCTGATTTAAACATGTACTTACTTACATATATAGCTCCAATCCATTGATTGAAGAAAAATAGTATAGAACCTAGTACTGTTCCTTTAACCAAAGTCTGTTCATCAGCCATGTATTGGAATTATAGGCTTTTAAACAAATAATATTAAGAGATACTTTAGAAAAAAAATATATAAAACTGGTATGTTAAGAAATGTCAGATTTGAACGAATCATTTCCACAATTTTATTCTTCTCAGAGAACAAACTTCTTGAATCAAGTAGAGAAAAACAATTTGTGATGCGCTAAAGTATCATAGTATTATGAAGGAATTTGTCACCTCCACCCTTTATTTCCTACTCAACTGCCAGGTACAGCAGTCACGGGATTTTCTTTGACAGAAAATGTGTCTTAATCCATTCTGAGAGACCTTTCAATAAAATAAAAAAAGTTTGATTCAGATCAATAAGGTCCAAAAACAGGCTTTTCAAAGTGATGAAGTGCAAGTAATTTTGCTCAAGATTTTGTTATCTGTTAATTTTATTTATTTTTGGGAGTATTCATACTAACCACTCATGCATTTCTCCACTAGTGAATACTCATTTACTTGTTTGCCCTCTTCTTAGCCATCTAAGGGCAGAGGAACCTGGGAAAAAGGCACTAAGCAGCTGTGATTAATTAGAGAATATACCCCACACTTCTGTGTTTTCTGTAAAGAATATTTTATTACATTATGAATGCGTTACTCATATATAATTAATTAAAGGCCCAAGCGTGACAATCTAATAAGGAATTTGGTAGGGGTGTTAGATTGTATAACCAGAAAGGACCAAGATATGGCTTCCCAAAATCTATATACTCATGCTATCACCAACAAAGATTTATAGTGACATGATTCATGTAGTAAAGCTCAATTGGTGGTCAATCTTTAGGTTTTTACTCCCTAATAGTCATCTCATTCAAGTCTTTAGGACTATTGGAGGGATTTACTCCGTTGTCGATTCATGGAATTAATCGGTGTGTGTAGCATTAAGTGGACACCCATGGTTGGCTTGCAAAAAGAGGCTTTCTAAGTTATATATAGTAGGCAAGAAATAACTAAGGCAGATGACCATTCAGTCGGACTGAAGTGAAATGTTCATATAGACTTTAAACTAATTCAGATCTCAAATGCAGAAAAGTAGTTCCAAATTCTCAAAATGGAGTCAATTGTGTTAGCATGTATTTTCCTTCATTGATGTAACTAAAATATCAAATGACTCAAAGTTCCCAATTCCCAAACACTTCAGTAGGAAACCAATATTATAACTGAGAGAATTAAGGTCCCCAATGATGTGTCGAACTCTAGGGACCTGGAAATGTCTTCTTTATTCGGCTTCTTCTGGTGCCCTCTACCCATTGAGCAAAATACCTAAATATGAGCCCGCCTATGCCTCAGCTTCCTCTATTATTCACTCGGGCACATGTTTTTCTAGGGGTTGGGGAGGGGATAAAGCTATGGGGAAGTAGACTACCACTTGCAGGTTAGATGAAATGTGATGATTGAGGCAGTGGTGCTCATTATTCCCTTCTGGCCTTTTCTTCCACTCAGGATACCATTTTCATCTTTTTGGCTACCTTACACAGAATGTGGTATGCACGTGAAGGTCCCACTCTTATAACTGACCTTCAATGTAACATCTTAGATAACCATGAGAAAACAACAGCAGGTCTAATCTCAAATTATCTTTTGTTTGCCACTGGGCCTGATATTGTTCCTTCTCTTCAAATCTTTAGAAGCTAATTCGACAGGTTCAAATTCTGCAGCTTCAATTTACCTCAGTTCTCTGATCTAATCAGGTCCATTATGTCATCGGTACTAAACTGTACACGAGAGACCTTGCCATTATGGGACTAGAGGCGGAGGATTGAGAATGGTAAATCTTAAAAACATGAAATTCATAATGACCCAAATCTAAGTTTGGAGTTTTAGGAAAGTTGATTGTTTAATGTAATTATCACTTTGGTTGGCGGGACGTGAATTCAAGTCATCTCTCTTGCCAATTTGAATATTTATTCCCATTTGTTTATTTTAAGAGTCCCAGAGACTCGTTGGTTTGTTAAACTCTCTGGCGGGTATGAACAAGCTTGAGCTTTTAGGAGAATTGGTTGTTTAACAATGGGTTCATGAAAAATTTGTTAAAAGCGGAGTTTAATCCTGTATGAAATAGATTTCAAAGAAAAAATATATATAAATAATAGTTCATCCTGACCCCAGTTTTGGTACTCAACTAATCATTGTGTTAGACAATTCATCTCTGCATCAATGCCCAATCCTGCATTATTAAACCCAAATATCCATTTGTAAGTCTTTGTATAAACATCTCTTTGAGGGTCATATGCTACAGCAGCATATTGGGTTATGATCAAGTGATTGATACATTTTAGATTCTTGGTTTGAGCGGAGTAACTTAATACAATGCATCATAGTTTTGTTGTTTGAAGCTATCCGTTGGTGTGCTTGATAATGCGAAACTATAAAGTGTTATAAAGTATGGACAACATCCGATAGGTATAAGGGTCTTTTAGGGGAGAATGCGTAAAAACAGAACCACGAGGGTTTAGGCCCGAAATGGACAATATCATACTAATGTAGAGATGAGAATGGTCCATAAGGTTTTCCAACAAGTGTTATTAGAGCTAGTTGGTTGGGGGCTTTAGCGGATTTGGGTGGGATTTGAACAAAATGATGTGGTGAGCTTGACGAATAAAGCGTTCATGTAAGGTGTATTACCAATACAATAAAGACAAAAACTTAAGTTTGAGGAGACATTGTGGTACTTTGTTCGAGGAGGAGGATTGTTAGCAGTGTGACTCAAGTCCGAGGTCATGAAGGTTTATAAGTATGGACAACATCAATTGGCATGAAACCTTTTAGGGAGAAGTCGAAAATCTTATGAGGCTTGGCGCAAAATAGGCAATATCATAACACAATGTGGAAATTGTAAAGATCCATAAGGTTTCAACAATATCAACGTGAGACAGCTCCTGCTCCTGTTTCTTCCCGTTCTCATTTATATTCCAACGTAATTGCTTCTGTCATAGTAATTACTATATAATAAGCTTGGGTTGTCAAAGGAAAGTAGACATTCCCAGAAAATTAAATATACAACTACGTAACTAATTCATATCAATCTTGAGATAATATGAGTCATATACATGTTTAAGAAGGACAAATTTTGGGGCCTTTTGCCCGATCCTAAGCCGATCGGTGGCTCGAAGCAGGAATTGAGGTTCAAAACATTCAACCAATTTTAGGTTGTGTTATTTTGTTATCAACTTGGTATGGCGAGACGAATCCTATCCCTTCTGCTTTAGAAAGATGGTTTAGATCTATAAAATTTATTTTTAAAGATGTAATCAAAAATTTGTTATTCTCTTTAACTGTTTAGGCATTTTTACACACTTTTCCTTTCATCGGATGTGTGAAATTAACAAGATTGTCCCCATCCTTTAGGTTTGGTGTCGATCATATTTCAGAATTCACTTTCCCAAAACCGAGGTCATTTCACACCTCAAGTTAGGTGACATTAAAGTCTTTTCTTTAGAGTTTTGAAGAAAATGTACGTAAATTTTCACCTGGGCATTAGTATTAAAGTCGTTTCTCATGCATTGTTCTATTTATGAATTAAATCACTATCTTATATACAGGTTAGCCGAACATTGTGTCACAAATTAAAGTATATTATGTATAGTTAATTCCATATACTTATTTTTGTCAACAGGATATTTCTGACCAACATTAAAGTGATTTTGATGATTTATTGTTATTAAAATATATATGTATATATATATAAAAGAAAGAAGTGAAGAAAAAGCACTCCAATATTTTTCTTGAATTTGAAATTCTCTTCTTGAGGATTATTTCTGAATATCGTATGTTCTGAATCTTGCACAATTATGAAAAATGGGTGGGGAAGTAGACAGTAACATTTAGAGAGAAAAATTGCTAACATAGTACTATTGGTGAATGATCAATAATAAAATGCAACTCTGAATTATTTGATGATAATTTGCTTATATCTGTTATTAGTACACGTGTTGCTGGATGAAAAATTAGATTAATGACCCCACTTATGTATGTATGGTCATGTTCTCAATGAATCATATAACATCTCACCAAGTTCTGCATCAGGCAGCTGGCTAATGAAAATGTCGGTGATCATAATTTGATTCAAGGATCTAAATGAATTTGTGACAGATTATGGGGAAGTTTATGATCTTGGGGTTGGTTCCAGATCCCAATTTACTGATTCCAAATCCCGAATCATTTCTGCATAAGTAGGTTCTCAAGAACTTCTGTGAACCTAATTTATTGTATCTAATTGTCTTACAATACATTGACTTTGTATAATATATTGCTTCATCTATCTATTCTCTTTATTATCATTACTACCATAATTCTTTTTCTTTTTTTTTCAGTTGATGCTCCAAGATTGTTCACTGGTTTCCTCTTCTTCAAGATTTTAGTTTGCTTTGTCTGCAACTCAACATAAGTTGGAGTATAGATAGAACTCTTTTGCTCGGTGTCTGCCTGTGGAAGAAGATCAAACGGAGTTTGAGGTTACAGATAAGTGTAACAAATGAAATCAGAAGAACAAATTTAAACAATATTCTTTCTGGATTAGCATTCCCCAAATACTTTTCTTGATTAAAATGGAATAAAAAAATAAAATAAAATTTGTCACCATGAACCAAATCAAGGAAACCTGTTGTACGCTATTGTTTCTTCTTCACAAATATAGCTAACCCAAGTGTGAAGTGTAATGAGGTTGTTCCTTCATACAAATAACACATGTTGATGACCGACTAACAAGTGCATAAATGCACCCTATGAATATAGTCCTTATCTTTAAATAAGTAGCGCCAGTAGCAAGAAAGCCTCATTAATGTTGAGCTTTGTGATGGCTCATAACACAACCGACAGAATAATTCAAATAAATTAAAAACAATGAGTTAAATTGCAACATAGAAAACTTCTAACCAGTAGCGAAGAGCAGACTACTCACCATCAACCTTTATCAAGCTTGTAGATAAATACTGATAAGTGATAAATGGAACAGAGTTCCCCCCAAACACTTCAGTAAAATGTTAAAGAGGTCCCCCGATAAGTAGTCAGGGAACTCTGAGGGACATTAATGGATTTTAATTATCTATATACATACATCCAACTTGTAACTTGCTTCTTGGTAAGTCTATTTGCTAATGAGCCTTGTATTTATAGTGAAGTAATTCAAGAGGATAAAGTGAACCTAGTCACACATGTGGTCTAGATGAGACATTGCAGAACCCGGAAGTGATGGGTAGTGTAAGTGGCCATTAATATTCCTTTCTGTCCTTGCCTCTCTCGTTTCACCCTTTTCTCTCATCTTTATACGGCTTCCTATATTACACCGTCAAGTAGATGGACTATGATACGAGCTTCACGTCAACATGCAGATGGGACTAAACAATTATAAGTCTCAGTAGTCAGTCCGTGGATTCATGCTACAGCAGCATGTTTCATAGTGTATATCTATGTAATAGATTGGCACGATATCCATGCCTTGACGAAGTTTTATTTTAATTTTATATATATTCACTGTATTCTGACATAATATTTTATTCCTCATATGTTTTCCTTTGGGACTGAGACCTAGATCCTCCTTCCCTCTATGCCAACCATCTGAGAAACCAGTTAGCGCCATCTTCTGGCCATGACAGTAGCTAAAAGCAGTCACCTTCTCTTTCTGATCTTTCCTGTCATCTTCCTTCCTGAGCCAAACTTAGTTTCAATTCATTCACCTTTCATTTGCTCCGGATTTATCTGCCTGGCATATCAATAATTTGCTTGGCCGAAGCCTATACAAGTGACATTCTATTTGTAATGAATATTAATTTACCTTAACAAGGTAATAGGCTTTTTGAGGCAACTAATTATTTCTTATGATCTATCCTCTCAATTTCTAATTGATGTTGGATGCCCTCTCCCTCATGTGAAAGGATGTTTAATAGCAACCAAAACCAATTAACTAAGATATTTTTCGTTAACGGGACGGACCTGGCATAGAAATTTGAGAAAAAATTATTTATATTATGATTTGACCATATGTTTTAATTTAAAGTAAAATATAATTGTTATTAAATCATTTCATAATTATGCTTTGATTTGCCTCTAGAATTTCTAAGGCTATTGGTTATTAAACATGAATACTGGCAATTGCATTTTAACACATTTATAAATATTTATAATATACTTCTCATTTTTAAAAAATAAATAAAAAATTAGTTTAAATTTATAAATATTTTAGATCAATTTTAATTTTCTAACCTCGGCTACAAATGCGTGGACAAACTCACAGGGAGGGATGTTGTGATACAGAACTTTCATATTTACGTTTAAGAAAATTGGTAGATTTAAAAAATGATATGAAACCTCGTTCAGAAATTCTATAACCAATGAAATTACGAAATTAATGAAAACAGGATTATCAATATAAATTATGCTTGCATATATTTATAGAACATTGATTAAGTTCTGCGGTGCGGATATTAGATCTTTGCTTGTTTTCCAGAGAGCAGTCTGTGAAAACCAGTTCCTCAGGTCTCCAGTTGGTATTTGCAGCGGGCCGGGTTTTCAGGTTTCGTTGATAGCAAACAGTCCCTTAATATGGTTATAACCTCTAACCAAGCTGAGATTTTAGAATGGTCTGATTCAATCACTCTATAAATATCTCTGTTCTAAAAGCGTAAAAAGATGAGTCACAGTTTGGTAATACAATTCTGCGTTCAGTTTTCTGTTTCTCTCTTCATGTAGTGCTTCTCTATCTTGGTATCACTTTAGTTGAAAACCCTAGCTTTCTTTCTTCCATCTGCCACAGCGAATTCCTTGATTTTTTTCTCTACTTTCTTTTGATCTGGTGTCTTCTCTGTTTCCTCTTGGATTGGAAACCTAGTTTCTTATCTCTGCTTCTGAAAGGAGGAGTATCAGTTCAATCTTCATCGCCACAAATTGTTGTTAACTTCCAACTCCGTTGCAAACCTCCAATCATCCTCTACCTATCAAACTTGATGAAATAATTGTATCTGCTCGAAAAAACTCAAAATACAGAGATATTTGTGTTTGCAAATGGCTTTGAAGATTTCATTTATGGGTCAAATAGTGTCCCACACCGAAGAACACCATTCTGGTAGAAATCAATCCCAAATTCAATTCAACTGAGCGCCTTGTTCGATCTCAGCTGGTTATATTCCACCTAACTCCTGAGTATAATAAACAAATTAATAAGGTTTATCAAACGTCTCATGAAGCCTGGATTGTTCTTCAAATCTTCTCAAGAAGCTCTTCCAAGGCTCGGATTATACAGCAGATGGAATTTCAAACTATAAAAAGGAGGAAGGGAGTCTATGATGGAATACCATCTTAAAAGATCAACCTATTTTCAGACAATCTTGCTACATTAGGAGAACAATGAAATAGACCTAATCACTAACTTCACTAAGTCTCGGATTGAAATTACAATACCACATTATTTGCTTCACTTACTACTAGGGATGAAAGAGCTCTTTGCATTCTATTTCTGTATCTTCACACACATAGACAAGGTTGGCTTCCTAGAACACTTCTTCATCCATTACTCAATTCTGTGCTGCTCATATTATGGAAATTGAACAGCCTCATAATTCTTTAGTTTTTCTCTGCCCAAATGTGGTCAAGGCTTCATTTCCCTCCCCTCACAATATCAATAACGCTTGTCCAAAAATCTACGGTCTGCAACCACTGTCTCAGCCAAGATCCTTACATTATCATCCAGCCCTCCTTTTCCCCTCGCCTGGTTAGCATTCTCCTACATCCTCCAGTGTCCCGGTGTAAGCGCTTAAATCTAGGTACACAGTTGCTAGGTGTTATCATCGATTTGATATATCATTTCAAACCTATGAAAACAAATTTTAAATACCATCATCTTCTAATAAAAAATACTTTCATCTAAGATCTTCCAGTTTCCCGTTATGACTGCAGTCTGGCTGGTGATGTTTGCTCCATACTTGGATGGTAGTTTCTTGACGCGGGGCAACCCATCATCTCACAACAATTCTCAGTCTCTTGAAGATGTGTCAAACCATATCTTAAGTTCTGATCAACGACCATTAAATATTAGCTACCTATTCGTCATTTTTGTAATAATGGCATTGTACCACTTCTGGAAATAGTTCAAATTCTATGAGTTCTCAGCTGAAACCTGTCTACTAATCTCATTAGATGTTCTAAATTCTGTTATGATAATCTTGTCTTTTTTTTAATTTCATTTCTTCTTGTTTTCTTGTAAAGTCAAATCATAGCGAATCCTTCTCAGAGCACTGTGAGATATATTCCCATTTACCTCGATCTATACCTTCTTATGCGTTTATTCCCAACTAAACTCAAGCAATTCTTCAACACCATAAGCCTTTGGCATGCTCGGCAGGCATCTTAACTACCTCTTTACATAAAGTCACATCTTTATGTACTCCACCTATACCTTTTCTAATGACTAATAAAATCTGTCCTCTTGCCAAATCCACATCGGTGCCATTTCTCTTTCTCTACTTTGTGCATTAAAACCACCATTGGAATTTACTTCATTTGGATATTTGGTGATACGCCCTCACCGCCCAGGTCACTTCAAATTACCTATAATCATTCAGTGATGACTTATCGAGGTTTACTTGGCTTTATTTTTACCACAAAGCAATCTTCGCATTTTTATCTCCTTTCATAAGATGATTAAATAGCTAATCTTTCCTATTCGATGTTTTACAATCTAATAATTGGGGGGTGGAGTTTCTTGCTTTTCGTTCTTATGCGCCAAAACATGGAATTACTCATAGATTTTCTTGTCTCACACCCATGAATGGTGAAATTTAAGGAGGATTCGTCATGTAGTTGAGGCGGTTTAGCTCTTTATTCTTCCACTTCCCGTCGAATATTGAATCAAACCTAAACTACATGTTATCTAATCAATATGTTACCAGCCAAGTTCCTACAAAATCATATTCCTCTGCATTTACTTTTCAATAAAACACCTAATTATTGTCATTTACGTGTCTTTGGGTGCTTATGCTTTCCATTTCTACGTCACTATGCATGACAAGCAAACTCATGCAACTCTCTTCCTTGTGTTTTTAAGTTATGCCTCTTTCTAAAAATTATATCTATCTTGATTCTCATTCTAGTCGAATCTATATTTCTCGTCATGTTTTGTTCCGCGAGCATTTCTTTTCCTTTCATTTAGTTTCTCCACCCTTCTCAGCATCCACCCTTGCTCTTTTGACTCTATTCACTTCCAGTAACTATCTCTTCTCCTTATGTTCATTTTCACGCTCTTTAACATTCCCTATTTCTTCGCTGATTCTTACCTCTTGCTCCATAACCCTTCGACTTGTAGGCAGGGAAAATTCAGATTTTTACGAAGGGATCATGATATTGGTAAAAATCAAAAAAATTTTATAAGTCTGCGTGGTGAAGCCGGACTTCACAGATTGGAATCGTCTGCAAAATCCCATTTCTGTGGTCCGAGATAGTCGAGAATTTCCCGTTTTTCGAGCCGCCGGGTGTGAGTCTTGGGTGAAGCTGACTCGTGAGAGACTATGTGATGTGACAAAGTCACCTACTGCATGTACTCATCGACATATTCACATGATTAGATGAGAAGGATGAGATGAATAGCCTGAATTGTGCCAAGTGTCAAAAATCAAGACAAGGGACCTGATGGGAATTTTAAGGGAAATGTTTAATGAGAATAAAACAAGAAGAATAGTGATCTTATTCTCCCAGAATTTGGAAAACGGTGAGTGGGTGGCTGGTTTGAGTTTTAGAGAGAGAGAGGCTCCTTCTCCTAGTTCCCACGCCCAGCCCGGATGAGTCGGTTCTCGACGGAACGAAGCTCAAGTCGATCTACGCGGCAGGGCTATATCAGTGTGCGTTTGGTGGAGTTCCAGGCAGCTTCCGAGGTAGGGATCTTTTATACTTGGTTTATTATTTGGTTAGGGCCATTTTATGAATGGGGTTGTTGTTGAGGCCTGAAAGCGTATTCTTAGTGAATCTCGAAGCTTTGGCCAGGAGTGAAGAAATCCCTGGTGTGTGGTCGTGAGCGGTGCTTGTGAAGGGTTTCCTTTGTTCATGAATAGACATGTGATTTTAATGTGTTTAGGTGATTCCAAGAATGAATTGCTTGTATTTCTATTCATTAGCCCATGTGAGCTGAATTTTTGGTGTTATTGATGAATTTAATAGCTTATGAATTGTGTGAATTAATTATGTTAAATGTATACATGAAAATATATTAGCATGAATATTTTGGGAATAACCTGTCATTCCACATATGCAGAGGCGACCTAGAATATTAGGTGTGGTCATGACATGAAAACAAAAGCGAAAATGTTTGTAGAAAGAGATTTTGGCGGAAGGCCACAAGGAGAAATTGTGTTAGAATTAATCAACAATTCGCTTGAGGAGCCATGAATTGTTTGGAGGGTTATCGACATATTCACCTCGGAGGTAGTCGATATATTCTGAGATCTCGGTAGTGAGTTTTAAAGGCTCAGCTTGTTTTGAGCTGTATTTGCTTGCATTTAGCTGAGCATGTGTGAGAGTCGGTGAGGACTCGGGATATGGGATTGGGCGTAGACATTCAGAGTAGGATCATGTATTTGCTTGGATGTGATTATTTGCCATGACAATAATACATAGGTGGGGAGTAACTTACATGTAGGAGATTATCGCCTCTTGGGCTTTGCCTTTCCCTTGTCGAGGATCGCTGTTTAGTGCAGGGAGTGTCTGAAGCAGCAGCCTCAGCAGAGGCGCGTTTAAGAAAAAGAGATGAGGTTGTGGCTTTGGTATTTATTTTGTAAAAGCATGTATTAAAACTTTAGAGGTACATTCTATATTTAAGATTAAAATATAATAACTCTTGAACTGTTGGTGTATAGTTGATGTATAATTTTAAGTAGTAGTGATGTATGGAGCCACATTAGCCATTTTCACCTCAAGTACAATTTAATGGACTGGTGAGGGTGTGTAGGGTGTGGGACGGGTTGCCGTGTGATTGGGACGGGTTGTATTTGGTAGGAGCTCCGTCTAGAAAAGAGACTCTGCGGAATTTTCATAAGTGGTGTGCGGGTTGCAGACATCCCACGAATATTATATGAGGTGTGGGTTGTCAAATGGTTAGGTTTTGGGCGTCACCTGACCATCTGTGATGTTCTCAATCCACACAACCCCTTACTAATATTCCATATGCTCCCCAGCAGATCTTTGCCCCCGATTCTTGACTCTAGTTCTTCACCTCCACAGTTTTGGCTCCTTCTATTTCCAATATTCATCCCATGGTAACTAAGCTTCAGAATGCAAACCTCGAAAAAAAGTTATCTTACTCAAGCTCTAATAGGCTCCACACTTACCTTGAGCCTCCAAACTTCCTCCTTGGGTTGATGCAATACAAATTAAAGTATAATACTCTTGAGAATAATACTGGACCTAGTTTCACCACCTAAAGCTGATGCTAGAGATTGTTGAATGTCATTAGGTGTACAAAACAAAATATAAGCAAGATGGTTCTTTGGACAAACTCAAGGCCACGTTGGTGGCTCAGGTTTTACTCAAACATTTGGGGTTGATTATTTTAGTACCTTCGGCTTAGTAATTAAACCGTATACTCATCAACTAATACTTGCCGCGCAATCTTGGATAGCCTATTCACTCAACTTGATTTAAGCTTGCCTTCCTCAATAGTTATCTGAAAAGTTTATGTTCCAGCCTCTGGTTTTGTTCATCAATAGTTTTCCAAATTGTGTGTGTCGTCTCAATAAAAGCTCTATGGCCTTAAACAACACCCGAAGCTTGGTTTCACAAGCTGCGTGGCCCTGTTGGTTGCAGTTTGGTTTTCAATCATCAAGGGTGAGCTTTGACGGCTGTTCATATATCACATAGCCTCATTCTGCTCTTATTCTTTCTATATTGATGACATCTTGTGACAGCCAGCAATTTTGATCTTCTCATAGGTTATTTCCTTTCTTCATGCTGACTTTCAATCTGACCTGGGGCAAAACTTATTATTTTCTGGGACTTCAAGTTCAATATATTGAGGGTACTGCATTTGTCTCCAATTAAATTATATCCAATTTGTGAACAGACACACTTGGAAGACTCTAAACTAACCCCTATCCAGGTTCTAGTTGGTCAATTTCTGAATTGCACCCTTGCATAATCCTGTGAATGCACAGAAGCATAGTTAGGGCTGCTGTCATTTACCACTCACCTGACCCGACATTGCCTTTGTAAGTAAATAAGGCATGTCAGTTTATGTGACTTTCAACCTGTTCATTGGTTTGTTGTCAAGCGAATTTTTACGATACACTCCGCATAGTAGTCTACACCATGTCTCCTTTTCAATTGTCTTCTTCTGTCCCAGCTTCAAGAGGTATAGTGATGCGATTGGGCTTTATATCGCTGATGATAGACGAAACAACGGTGATTCTGTGTCTACACCAAGACCAATCTCATATCATCTGGTTATCCACCAGCCAAAAAATTGTGTCTCAAAAGCAGTGTCTGAATCTGAATATCGAAGCTTGGTATCTCTGTCTGCTGAGCTTTGTTTGGATTCATAGCTCTCCTTTAGGAGCTTAGTTGCCAACTCAACTCCTATTTTTTGGTTTGACAATCAAAGTGCTATGCATAGCACATAATTCAATCTTTCATTCTTGATCAAAACATATTGAACTGGATCTACATTTCATTGGGGGGGAGTATTCTGATATAATTGGACATGTGTTATGTGCCATCCACTTGATAGCAGATATTTTGACCAAGCATCTGTCTACTACTCAGTTTTCTGATCTGCGTCGCATGTTCTTGCCAGGCTTGAGGAGGAAGAATGATAATAAACAGTCCCATAATATAGTTATAACCTCACAACCAGCTGAAGTTCTGAATAGTCTATTCAATCCTTTTATAAATATCTCTCTGTTCTGAAATGGAGTCTAGAAACACAGTTTAGTAATACAATTTAGTTAAGTTCTCTGTTTCTCTTCATATGATATTCTCTATCTTCCGTCCTGTTGAATTTTTTTTCCGTTTGAATGAAATTAAAACCATGGAACATTTGTTTTAAATTCATTTTGAAACGGTCTGATAATGGGTTTTAAAGGATTTTAATAACTTTTACGGGTTTCTTTCCTTTCATCCGATTGACCTTGAAACTGTCGGAGTTAATCACCTCGTCCATCTATCCCTTCTATAAACTATATATAGGTGTGAGTCTATTAAAAATCGCTCGTTGAAGCTTAGAATCAGAAGAAATTATCTTCTTCCTCTTCCTTTTTTTTTAGTCGGTGATAGAGCAAACTTTTTCTAGTTCGTTGGAATGGTTCTGGTCTTTGTTGACCATTAAATTAAATTTATTTTCTTCTAGAGACAAGCTTACGTTTGACCTTCTCCAAGCACTAGGGAGGCTGATGAATATGTTTAAGGACATTGCTGACTCCTCCACGAGACTACGGCGTTTTTCGATCTTTAATAAGGCTTCGATCTTATTTTCCTTCTATAAATTTCTCTCTTTCCTTTGTAATTTTAGTTTGTCTCTCCTTCATTTTGTTTCGTGTCTTTAGCGATAACCGTATATATCACCCACTGTGGAATGACGCGAGTTGTATAGGGTTTTTGATGGGTTTGAGATTTATTTAATGGATTTTTGGGCGGGTTTCAACTATTGTTTAATCCGCATGCGCGTTATATTAAAAAGTATTTATTTTATTTTACATTTTTAATAATAATAATAATAATAGGTTTTTAATAAAAATATAATATCTCATTTATTTATTTTATATATATTAATTTTAATATATAATAAAATATAAAAAATATTAGCTAAGCATGAGTATGGAATTTCATTCCCTCCATACCCTCTAACCCATCATTTAATACACAAATGGAATGGATATATAAAACAATTTATGTTAATGGGACAGGTTTGGGAGAACTGCCCAGCCTTGATGCTATCTCTGGTTAGGCCTTGTCCTCTGCCTATTAGTCCTTCTAACTTTACCATCTGACTAAATTACGGTTAAATCAAGTTTGTTACTACTAGAATCCTTCTTAATTCTATAGAAATATTCCCAATTAATAAGTGATCGACAGTGGGTTCTAGAAATGTTGAGAATGATGAGGCACTTGTAAATTAACAATGCATGCCTCTTCCTATTTCTAATTTCTTATGAATAGCTTCGCCCTGGAAGGATCAAGACATCCCATAAATTTTCTGCTTCTCATCATAAATTAAATTGTCCATTAGTGCTGTTCATTTCATTATATCACCAACTGCCACAAAAATGCCCCAACCTCTTAAATTTATAGATAGTCCCTTTAATATAATTAAAAAGCTCACAACCAAGACATCGTGCTTTCAATTTTCAAATAAGCGCAATAGTACTAAAAGCTGGCAACGCGTACAGTGATTAGCAAACAGTTCTTGCAATGAGTGAATCCATATTTGTTCTAGACCTTGGGAGGTAAAGCAAAGTAAAGGATACAAAATACTTTAACATGATTTCTTTTTCATTTCCTACCCAAATCAAATGTTCATGAAGAATAGAACGACATACAATTCTGCCTTATAGTGAATGGACAAATAAAATGAGCTTGCTACTTATCTAGGGCATCTTTCTCAATAAGTCTACAAAACTTGAAAACTGTAAAATATCATGAATTTTTAATATAAAAATATAATTTAACACCAATAAACTTAAGATTAATGTTTAAAAAATGAAATACTAAGATTGAGAACTAAGTCACAATTTACAATTTAGGATCTAATACGCAATTGGAATTGAATTGAGAATTGAATCGAAAAATCCCAGGTTGGTACTCCAGGCTAGTCGTTCAGAACCGATTTTTTAAAACGTTGCTTAGGATTAAAATCACTAGTTTATTTTATTTTATAAAAAAATTCAATAATTATACATATATTTTTATTACATGACAATATTCAAATATTATGTCAGAATTGTTAAATGACCAACTCTCCTAAAAGCTCAAGCTTGTATAGATTTGGGTTTAATACTGAATATCATGCTTCAGTACCTCACTACGTGCATCGGTCCATTGGGTGCGTGGAGAACGAGTCCATTATGGACTTTGAATAAACATGGTGATTAAATTTTTTAAGGGAAGTTCGAACCTGGGATATCACTCTGACTTGACTACGATACAATGTTAAATGACCAACTCTCCCCAAAGCTCAACTTTACAAGTTTAAGTTCATATGAATATCGTAGCTAGCAAAAATTTCTCTACCCCCCTCGATAATTTGGATTTATTCACAAAACAATATCAAACTACTAAAAATCATGAATTTTCAATAAAATATAATTTACTATAATAAGGTAGAATTAAAACAACAAGTTTTCTTCTAAAAAAAAAAATTAAATACTGAAGCCTAATCCACCTTCCCCCCATCTTACTTTGCATACAAGACCCTCATTCTCTCTATTTGGAAAACATCCATTCGAACATAATAAAAAATAAAACTAGTATATATACATTCTACTTTTATTTGCTCCCAATGTAGGAAAAAATAGGAGTTTAAGGTTTGGTTTCTCACAGCTTTCTTTGCAATATTGAAATACCTTCTTTTTAGAATGTTAATCCTGCATGTATACTAAGCCCAGGTCACGTGAATTTGGAATTTTTTCCAACCATGATATTTTTATTTTATTTTAAAATTTTCTGTACTTTTGTAAATACAGTTTTTTGGCCTTCATGATTTTGTCATCCCCCCTAATGATGTCATAACTCCCTTCCATGTAGGAATTTGATGTCATGTAGACCTTGGGTTTTTTAAAGATGTATATATAACTCTACATTCCTAATTGATAGATACTGACTCTTATACCATCCATCACGGCCTATAACTATAGTTAATTCATTTTAGATTTTCTGTAATTTAAGCGAAACTGCATAAGTTGAAACAATCATGTAGTAATGAAACACAAAATCGAACTATATTTTGAATAAATACATGAATTGAAAATGAAGATATAAATCAAACATACCTAATTAGTATACACATCAACTTGATCAAAATACATAAATTCTTTTAGCGATCAGTACATGGAAGAAAAACTATGCATTTGTCTACCAATTGGAAAATAAAGGTAAATAAAGTATAAAGAATAAAGGAAATATATATTTCAGCTCATGTCAAAAAATAATAATATATAATTGGCTGTAGCTAGAGTATTATCTTAATCACTTGAAAGTACTACATTAACTAACTATAGCTCTACTCTTAAATAGATAAGAATAAAATCTATAATTAGTTAAGATAGTAAATTCACCTGAAAACCAATTATTTTTGTTTCACATCTTGAGATTCATATATTTATCATGTCTATCTTCTTTGCCCTATACTGCAAATCGGTAATCTGATACATGCACACCACATATCTGTCTACAACAGTCCACTCCAGGAAAATCTGATCATCAAAATGGCAAAATGCTGCTATTTTAGTAACCTTTAGGTCTATTGTCCCACTGATGCAGCCAACTTGAATAAATATACAAAGATGTACTAAAAATAAATAAAAACCTTCTTTCTTTGATACTATAAAAAAAAATCAATTGAAGGATATGGTGTTTAGGGTTCCCAGTAAAACTTGCGCCTAGAAGCAATATCTGTATGGATAAGAACTCTTTTAACTCCCAGAGATTAAAACGACTAGATGATTTATCAACCTGGATTTAGGCAGGTAGTATTGTAGGTAATAATCAAATGACACGGGGTTCCCCCAAACGCTAATATAGGAATTGTACAAACTAACTAAGGATCTATAATGATACTCAGAGAACTCTAGGGGACATGATCTACTTGCTCATGAGCTAATACTCATTTACACTACTATTTATACTGAGGTCCTCCATTTCTCTCTCTCTCTCTGGGTTGGGGTTTGAGACCGAGGAATCAAGCTCATTTCAATGAGCTGATCGCTATGCTGGGTTAGGTGGAATGAAGAAAATGATGGGGGAGCAAGCCAGCAGGTGAAGTGGCCCAAAATTCCTATGAATTCTCTTTGTCTATCTTTTCCCCTGTGCCTGCTGCCTCTGCATGGATCCTTTTAAGCTTTTTTGTAGCTCATTGATGCAAAATTCAGCTCTAACGCTATAAGATTGAGATTCTGGCATTTGCACCACACCTCGGACGGAGAGATGGCCTCTTCCTATGTTGTCGAGATGCTAAATATACAACACAAGTATAGTTTACTGTCTTATCCATGTACGAACGTTGAGGATATATATATCTCTATATATATATATATATCTCTCTCCCTATATATATATATATATATATATATATATATATATATATTTATAGTTACTCACACGAATACCCATACACTATAGCTAATCACATTCTGAGTAGTATCTCAAATTCATCATTGGCGAATACTTCTTTATGTAGAGAAGTTATATGACATACATTTTATGTGGGATACAATTAGAATGAGAAGAGTGAAATGTTTCAGAAACAATGTGGCATTATATTTATATATTCTTACTCTAGATCTGTTGCCGTCACCTCTAGTTAAACATGTAATTACTTACATATATAGCTCCAATCCATTGAGATTGGAAGAGAAGTGAACACTATGGAGACCTAATTGCTGTTCCTTTAACCAAATTCATCTATTATGTGGAATTATGGGCTTTTTAAACAAATATTGAGATAGCTTTTAGGAAGAAAATGTAAAGCTGAGCTATAAATAGAAATATCAAATTGAACGAATCATTTCACAATTTTGTTCTTCTCGAAGACAAACTTCTTGAATCAGTAGAAAGAAAAACAGATGTGATGCGCTAAGTATCATAAATGTGCTTGAAGAATTTATCTGTCTCTACCTTTCTACTCAGCTGCCAGGTACAACTGAGTATTAATTCCCCGGCTACAAAATATGTATCTGTCTGGGGGTGGGCGAGGTTCAAATCGAGTTAGAAGGTCGTTATGACTGCATTGGGTCATGCTGGAAACTGGAGCTAGCTGCGTGATATCGACACGATGTAAGGACTGAGTGGATAGGCCCACAAACTGGGTGGACCTACGACCAAGTTCACGAGATGACTCGATTGATTGGGTGAAAATACAAAGAATCGAATCCTCAATATACAAAGAACCCCGAAAAATCAAAAAACAATTCAAACTTCAGAGATTCCTCTCAAAGAAAGCTAAACACAGGTAAACTTCTGGGCGTGATGGGCCTAATCCACCTTAATAAATAAAAAATTTGGTGCGATGAAGCGAAAGAGCCATTGGATCGAGGTTTTGAAATGGAAATTTCAGAAAGAACGAAAGAAAATTGACAAATTAACAAAGATAAACCTAACTTACCTCGGGCTTGAAGCTCTCGAAGTCAGGCATGCCTTAAGATTCGCCAAACTACTCTCTCTAATTCTTCTTCCTAACTTCTTCTCATTTTCTTCTCCTTTACTCTGTTTTTCTTTTTTTGTTGGTCGATAGAGAATGCGAACAAGGGTTCCTCTTTGACTTCTTTAACGATGTCATTTGGTCTCTTGTGAATGACAATCGTTTGTTTTTATAAATGCAATAACTCGAAACAATGTCATTTAGGGTTGAGTCAACGATGTCTTTTTATAAGTTGTCACTTGCCCAAGCGGCGTCGTTTTGGTTAAGTGATAACAATACGCAACGCGTTTTGAACTCTTGCAATCAAAGCGACATTGTTTTGGAACATCTGAATTTAAACAAAAAAGAAAAAAACTTATGATGGCTAAAACAACGTCGTTTTGGTTCGAGAAGCATATTTACTTAACTCGAGCCCTCCGACCCTATTTTTTTGCCTGTTTTCCTTAGCATGTACACCTAGCCCTCTGACCTCAAAATCAACCATAGAGAAGAAAAACCGAGAAAAGTCTCTGCTTCAAGAAGCAATTCTTTGTAAAAATTATCTAAAAACTAGGAAATTCTTTAACTGTAAAATAGACCAAAAAATTTATGAGATTGAACTATAGAATATACATAGTATAGTAAATATGGTAGTATAGTAATTTGTTTACCTATAATTTCAAATAATTTAGAATTTTTTAAATTTGCACTATTTTTAAAGATAAAGATTTTGTACTCTAGAAAATTTAAAAAAATCCTAGGAACTATATTAAAAATAGTTATTTAAATTTATCAATTAAAAAGAATATTTTAAATTTGAGTATCAAATAGAAATTGAGATCTTCTCTATCAACTTTACTTTTTAGAATTCACTTCTAATTAATTTAAATTAAATATTTTAATAAAATAAGAATAATAATGAGCAATTTTTCTAATAGCGATAGCATTTGCTTATAGAAAGAGTTTGGATACTGTCAGCATGGTGTTGAGCAGACAACTCTAGATTCATAATTACACACCCTAATTATGGATCATCAGGCCAATCTTTCGGCCTGACACATTCTGATGACAGAACAATTCTTTCAACCATTCTCATTATGCAAATTATCGTCTGGGTTGTAGTATACCATCATAGGGCCCTCGTGTGAAGAAGTGATGATTTTGAAGCTCGCTAAGTCATTCAACATGGTGATGATTGATATATTTATTGACATTTTTGTTAAAAGATGTATTATGTTTGATATAAAATAATTTTTTTATTAGCATTATCATAAATATCTTTCATAATTCTTCATTAACTATATAAATATTCAAATACATAAAAAATTTATTTATTAAATTTTAGCTTATGATATATCTAGTTTTCTAATAATTTTATATAATATTTTATTAATTTTTAAACATTTTAATCATCTTATTTTAATGCTCGGTGATAGTTGGCCAGATACTGCAAGTAGCAATGATCCACGTCTGGAGGCCCAGTATCGAGTTAAAAGTAACAAATCATGACTTTGAACATATGGAGGAAGCCCAATTTTCTGAGAGCAAAACAAATAATCAAAGAAGTAATTTTTATAAAAACTTACAAAATTATTATTAGATCTTACGATGTATTTAGCATTCTTGTTTATGTGAAACAGGGTGATGATGGATTAAAGACAAATTACCTTAGTGTAGCCTCGGGTATTATGTAGAAAAGTTAAGGTGCATCAAGCTACAAAGACATAATGGCAATCATCCGTTTTTGCCATACAACTACTCAAATTATCGATAAATGTTTCATTATAAAGCTTAAAGATGGTTAAGTAAGCTTGGAAAGACCCACTGAAGTGCGTAATTGCATGGCGCCTAAAAACCGAGTCCCATATACTTTCAGGCTATCTGCACGACCCTCGAAATAATTAGATTGTGACTTCGTCAAACCCATGGAATAGTAAATGGTAGCCTTTACATATTTTCTTTAAATATGCAGAAGATTCTTTAATATTTTACAAGAGTTTGATGTCTGACTCTTTTACGCTTTTATACCAGCATATATTTAAGCTAGATTTACAGTATATTTTGCAAAATACTCCTCAAGGCCATGACTGGGCCTTCTTTTGTACTCCTTTGACCTGAATGAGTAACAAGTCTTCTCTATGCTACAGAAAAGTCGTCCCATGACAGGTGAGCAAGCCAGGTAGATATATCTCTACCAAAGGCTCTCACTTTAAAATGACATACAATGCAATACATCTGATCACGGGCATTGAGTACTGTATCTCTGTTGTACACATAAATGTCTACATGTCCCTTGAATCGTGTACCCCTCATGACTGAATCCGTCACCGGCTCCTCGCTGCATGCTAAGTGGCCGTCGGGGCGTCCTTGCTGACCTTTCCCAACATATTTTGTTTTGTAATTCCTAGACATTGGATACCCTTAATGGTTGCTGCATATTTGCAATACGATTGTGTTATGCATTTGTAGGCCACGCAGTTTCAGTTCTCTGTATGAGCGCGCATGCCTATATAACGATATATTTTATTCAAGCGTTAGGCGGTCAATAGTACTTTATTTCAAAAGCATTGGATAATCTCAGGTAAACTGTTTTATTCAAAACGATGAACAGTCGTCGATAAACATTTTTATTCAACGTTGGACAATCTTCGATATTGTTTTATTAAAAAATAATGATGATCAAATAACTTTTCTGCATGAATAGCTTATACTAGGATAAGACATCACTAGGGTACTACTAGCTATAAATCGTAGGTCAGATTGTTCATTGAGTGCTGTTCATTTCATTATATCCGCAACTGCCAGCAAAATGCCTGACCTCTTAAATTTAATAGATGGTCAACTATTATAATTTAAACACAACCAGACATCGTTACTTTCAATTTTCAAATAAGCTTACTATTAGTATACAAAAACTGCCTTAACGCGTACGGTGATTAGCAAACAGTTTCTTGCAATGGTGAACTCCATATTTATTCTAGCAGGAGAATTAAAGCAAAGTAAAGGATACAAAATCACTTTAACATGAATTTCTTTTTCTTCCATGTACCAAATCAAATGTTCATGAAGGAATGAAACGATATACTTCTTACATAGTGAATGGACAAATAAATGAGCTTGCTGCTTGTCTGGCATCTCAGCGCAGTTCCATACGAACTTGGAAAACTGTAAAATATCATAGATTTTAATAAAAAATATAATTTAACACCAATAAACTTAAGATTAATATTTAAAAGAAATACAGCTGATTGAACTAAAGTCTCTATTTATAATTGGATATTTGTCATAATGAATCGAATTGAAATCGTGAATCGAAAAATCCTTTGGTTATTTATGAACTAGTCGTTCAAATCAGATTTTAAAACATTCTAGGATTAAAAAAATCACTGGTTATTTTATTTACATAAAAAAAATTCAAAACATTATGCATATCTTTATTACATGACAATAATTTCCAAAAATAATTATGTCAAAATTTCTACCTTTTATCTAAATAATTTTAGTTTATTCACGAAACAATATCAAACTATAAGAAAGTCATGTTCACATAATATATTATACCAATAAAGTGATTAAAAAGCCTAATTTTTATGTTTACCATAATTTTCCCCAAAAAAAAAAAGTACTAAACCCCCTCATCCCACCTTCTTCCTACGTCTACTTTCCATACAAAGACCTCTAACGCTACTCCCCCTATTTGGAAAACATCCATTCCGAACATAATAAAAATTAAAACTCATATACATTCTTTTAACCTTCGCTCCAATCATGGGAGAAAATAAGGTTAGGGTTTGGTTTCTCACAGCTTTCTTTACAATATGAAAATACCTTCTTTTCAGAATGGTAATCTACTGTGTCTGAAACTGGTGCACGTGGGTTGAATTTTTTAACCATGATATTTTATTTTTATTTTAAAATTTTCTGCTTTTGTTAAATACAGTTTTGGCCTTCATGATTTTGTCATCTAATGATATCATAACCCGCTTCATGTAGAATTTAAGTGTCACTGTAGACCTAGTTTTAAAAGATGTATATATAACTCTACATTCTAATTAAATGAATCTTATTTCTAATACTGCATCCATCTGTATATAACTATGATTAATTCATTTGAATTTTCACAATTTAACACGAAACTACTATAAGTTGAAACAATCATACCTTGTAATAAACACAAAATATGACTACCTCTTTTATAAATACATATTGAGAAAATGAAGATAACAAATCAAAACATACTATTTTATAAATCCAAGCGGTCAAAAGTAATCAAATTCTTTTGCAGCGATCAAGTGCATGGGAAAACTATGCATTTGTCTACTGTTGGAAATAAAAATAAAGTATAAATAATAGAAATATATAATTTAAAACATACTAAAATAATAATAATTAAACTTTGCTTCAGAAATTCTATCATAATCACTATATACCATAATAACTCTATTTCACATATCTTAGAAATATATTCGGTTAAAGATAAATACCTATCAATTCCGAATAAATGCAGTTCACTGAAACAATTATGTTTTGTTTCTATCTTCTAGTTCTGTGCAAACTATCAGCTCATTATTCCTTCTTTGCTTTCTCACACAAATAAAACAATCCACAGCTTTCATTACGATTGTTGTCTGATTGACTTTTTCTGTATCAATATCTACAACAATCACATCTGGGAAAATCAGTAATCTACTTCCAACCATCACTACTGTGAAGTAACCTTTTAGGTCTATTGCTAAATCACTGATGCCAGCTAACAAGATAATCTATAAGAATGTACTAGAAAGAAATAAATAGAAACTACTTCTTCAATACTATAAATCAATTCGAGGATGCTGGCGTTGGTTTGCATTAAAGCATACAAAAACAATATCTGCTTTGAATGCAGGCGTTGTTCACAATCTCTAACCTAAGTATAAGACATTCTTTGTCTTATCATGTCTTGACGTTGATAATATAATTTTTTTGCTAAATGATGATCACTGCATGAATATTACTATCTAAATTTGTATTGTTATGATTCTAACTTTAAAATCTTCTTTTTTCTGTTGTTTTTTTTGAAGAACATGGAGTGAGTGGAGGAGGAGGAGAGAAGCAGGATTCAAATCAGTTAATCTGGTATGACTAAATGAATTCTCTTAACTCAAGGGCTACTTGTATTGATATAAAACTTTTCCTCTCTGAGCTATAATTTGGATTATGGCTAAAACTGTAAAACTGACTGGACTTGGCAGATTCAAAATATTTCAAATCTGGCCCCAGGTGAAAATACAAAATGGAATCTCCTCGATTTTTAAGAGGCAAAAATCTAAAACAAACAAAGCTATCGAGAGATTCTCTCTTACAGAAAAGCCAAAACACAATAAGCTTTTATAGGCGGTGATGGAATTTCAAATCTTAATAAAAATTTAAAAAATTGAGGATTACGGAAAGCAAAGAACCATTGGATAAAATTTTGAAATGAAATTTCAAGAAAGAACTAGAGGTCATGGTCTTAAGTAAAGCCTATTTACTCTTTCAAGCTCTCAAAGTCAACATACATGGTTCTAAATTTATGTCTCTACTCTATTCCCCACAACCTTTCACTTCCTTGTACCCTCTATTCACTTCTATTATCTCCTTACTTTTTTTTGGTTGATCAGAATGTGGAACAGGGGTTCATCTTTTTGCTTAACTTCATTAAATCGTTTGATCTGTGGACAACTCATCATTTATTTTTATTCTTTATATTTAGTAATAGCACAAGACAGTGTTTCAGACTGGAGTCAAAGCGGCGATAGTTAATCAGTTCTATGTGCCTTGCACGGGTGTTAGTCGTTTGGTTATGAAGAGTGACAACTATTCCCAAGGCTGTACCGTTTGGACTCTTGATTAACGGCGTTGTTGGGATATCACTAAAACTATTAAAAAAACTTATGATGGCTAAAACGACGTCGTTTTGGCCTGCAAGTGTTGGCAACTCCAGGCCCTCGACCCCTATTTTATCACATTTCATGAGAAAACCACTAACCTGGAAACATCAGCCTGACATAGAAGAACACGAAAATCAATATACTAAAACAATTGCTGTAAAAAATGATCTAAAACTAGGAGATTCTTTTAACCTTCATCAATCAAAGTGAGATTGAACTAAATATGCATGGTAACAGTAATATGTGAAGTATATTTAGTTTTGTTTATAATTTTCCAAATAATTTGGGAATTTTAAAATTTTCTGTTTTTAAGATAAAAGATTTTTGTATGAAAGTTAAAAATAAATAAATCATAACATAGTAAAAATATTCTATTTAGAATTTGTCAATTAAAGAATATTTTAGGAATTTGAATATCAAATAGAGGCGAATCTTCTCTATCCTTTACTTACCAAATTCACTTAATTAATTTCAAATCAGTATTTTAATAAAATAAGAATAATAATGAACAGATTTTTCTAATAAGCGGTAGCATTGCTTATAGAGGTTTGGATCTTTATCGGCATGGTGTTGAGCACGAACAACCTCTAAGGTTATATTTTCCTAATTATGGATCATCCAAATATAATCATCTCTATTGACACATTTCAAGTGTTTCAATTCTTTCAACCATTCTCATTATACAGAATTATACGTCTAGTTGTATGCTCGTCATCAGGACTACTAATGATGATGATTTTTAGCTTCAGCTAGGCGTCATTCAACATGGTATTAGTTAATGTATTTGATGACATTTTGTTAAAAGATCTTGCTGTTTGATACTCTCAAAAATAATTTTTTGTTAACATTATCATAAATATCTTTCCTTTGAATGCTTAAATTAACTATATAAATAATGTTAAACCACAAAAATTTGTTTTATTAAATTTTAGCTTATGATATATCTAGTTTTCTATATAATTTATATAATATTTATTAATTTTAACATTTAATCATCTTATTTTCTTTGTATCGGCTATTAATTCAATAAATACCCAGTGTGATCGTCTCGGAAGGAATAATCTGAGTTGGTGGCCAGATGCATAACACAGACCATGGAGAGAGGCTGAATTTCTATGAGAAGCGAAACAAATAATTCAAAGGGGTAATTTTGTAAAAAAAAAAAAAAACTTGCAAAATTATTATTAGATCTTACGATGTATTTAGCATTCTTGTTTGTGAGCTAGGTGATGATGGATGAGACGGAGTACGCTTAATTGAAAGCCTCGATTGTCTGTGAAAGCGTTTAGGTCTATCATAATGCAAAGACATAAGAGTGATCATCTTTTTTTTTACTTGTAAAAACTTCTGGTCTCGATGAAATGTTTCATTAGAAGCAAAGATGGTTAAGATCCGCTTGAAGGAACCATAGAGTGCGTAATTGTGGCCTTGGCTTGAGGGATCATAATATCTCTAAACTATGACCTCAAAATAGGGTCGGATTGACTCTAAATCATCGGCTCTAGATATTGTATGGTTTGCCTTTACTGCATATTTTCTTAAATATTGCAAATTCTTATAATATTTACAAGAGTTTGATGTACAACTCTTTTACACTTTTACATGACAACATATATTAAAACTAGATTGTTCTAATATATTTGCAAAAATACTTCTCAAAGCCTGGCTTGGCCTTTTTTGTACTCAGCTGAAAGGACGAGTAACTGATATTACTGAAAGGTGATCCCCACGATGAGTTAATGAAAGCCGATAGATATGTCTCTCTGACACCTTTAGAAACAACATTGAAAATACCATTACATGCAATCTGCAGCATTCCAGGCACCTACTACCTCTGCTTGTGCACAGTGAAGATGTTACATATCTGTGAATGCGGTATGCCCCATATTTCGAATCCACAGTCCTCAACGACTTACTCCACTGCATATGCAGAGTGTGAAAAACCATGTCCATACTACGACCCTTTCTAAACAAAAGCTTTTTTGTTTTGTAATTCTAGACATTGGATACCCAATGTACTTGTTCCTTACTGTCTTGTGTATTTAATGTTTGTAGGCTGCTTGAGATTTCTGGTTCTCCACTTGGTAGGCCAGCCCCTTTACATCGACTGACTACCTTTTTATTAAAAAGTAAACGAACTAGATAACGCTTTATTTCAATTTAGACGATCTAGATAAACTGTTTTATTAAAAAACGCTTTGGGCGATCGATAACGTTTTATTCACAAACATTGGAATGATCTCCGATAAGCGTTTTATTAAAAAGCGATGGACAATCTATAAAATAATATATATTAAAACATTGGGCAATCTCTGATAAATTGTTTCGTAAAAACATTGGACAATCTCCCGATAAGCTACATTTTATTAAAAGCAATGAATGAGTCTCTAAATAAGCGTTTTATTCAGAGTAGACAATCCAAAAGCGATGGACATTCTCGATAAGCGTTTATTCAAGAGCATTGGACAATCTCTAAATGCATGTTTATTCAAAAGCACAGATGAAATGTATCAGTGAACTCCATTAGATGTAGTCGAAATCTGAACCATAATTTGAGCACGATTGTGATTTAGCGTGGTGAACGCAAACATACAGTGTCGACCCAGCCATGCACTCCTTTTCACGACTCGTGATGTCTGATGCATAAGTGCAATGCATATGTCATTGCATACCATTCTGCTCCCTACATATGCCTTCGTGTCTACATCTGGCATATATATTACAACTACATGTCAAGTGTCATGGATAAATTATACTTATTCATATAGTATTCATTTTGTCTTACAAATATATCTACATAATTTGTACATTCAACATATTTATTTAATTTACAACAATTGCACACGATAGCCATTCGACCCATCATAAAACCAGACGCCTTGGAAAAAATCTAGACTTAGTCGAAAGAATTCAAGCTTTTCTTAATTTCCTGAAATTGACACACAATTTCACTGCTCATGCCATACCTGACCAACCTTCGGATACAACTTGGGTTAGCGAGTTAAACCAGTGACTGATCTTTGGCTAGTCACTACAACAACAATCACACCATACAAGTTAAACAGAATCAGGACCCGAAACCCATGACCATTCTGGCTAAGTGAGAATAAAGCAGGAGTGAGCTTTTACACTCTGCGTGAGTAATTCAACAGAGCTGTCGAGTCAAGTCATGCTTGTGGTCTTGGTTCCTTCCTCTTCTCTTCTTCTTCCCTCTTTCTTTCTTTCTTTCTTTCTTTTTTTCCTTCTTGTCTCTCTTTCTGTCTTTCTTCCTTTCTTTTCTCTCTTCCTTTCCTCCTCTCCTACACATGTTCTTCTCTCTATCCCATTCTCTCCATGACCTCTCCCTCCTTCTCTTTTTTTTTGGCTTTCACTTTATTTCTCTCCTTGGTTTCTTTCTTTGTTTTTTTTTTTTCTATAGCAAACTTTGATTAGTGGGGGTGGCTGCTTCACATGTCCTTTCCCAGACACTGCTCATATGTAGCACAGCAGGTGTGATGACTTTGCATGGTAGGTGTCATCACTCCTAGTGCCATTTGGCACACTCCTCATATCTCAGAATTTTCTCGCTTGTGAAATTCCAGCGGTCTCATAATTTTCAAAAATTAAATTTGAAGTGCTAGATTGATGAGACGATTCATTGTGTGATCAGTTTAGTCATACGAGATCTAGAAAAAATGCCACTTTTTTCTGGACTATTAGGTAAATTACAGTTTCCTTTTACGTAAAAATTTGAATTTTCAAATTTCTTAGGTTTACATTCTCCCCCTTAAAGAATTTAGTCGAGAATTGAGGGTAATCATATATACGATAATGTCTGTGTGGGATTATAACTCTCATTCGATCATAATTTATGGCTGACCCGGTGTCTTAAATCAGTCAATCCAGCAGGATGACCTTGACCTCGGACCTATTCATGATCCTTTGGTCCCGCAGTAAGTAGAGGCCTAGAGATCTCTCCCTCGCGATTCAGGTGTATCAGTCAGCCCTCACCTTAGTTCTAGGGAGAATTCTAAATAGGCTTTTTCTAGGGTCTCGACCTCGAAGCTCGACTCAGGCTCAGCTCTATCACTGAGGCTCAGCCTGTGAATATGATTATCCAGTTCATGATATCTATATATGTGTTCTATCCGTGCATATATTCCTGGCTCTCATCTCTCCATGGAACATGTCATAACACACAAGCAATCCCAGTACTACGTCTGTGTTCACAACCTGTACCCATTTAATCTATTGTTCATACTAAGCCGGATACTCTGTCTCTGATGTTGAGTATCAATTCTTAGGAAGCACTAGTGGCTCCCTGAAACCTAAAAATAACGAGTTGGCAGTGCTTGTACCAAACAGAGCTTTACAAGCTAGCACCCAAGCTACATCGTGATTGCGTGTCTAGACGTGCTACAAGCCTTAGGTAATACCTGACTCTATTTTAAGCCTTAGCGCCCCAGCGGGAGTCAGTATACTCGAATACCATCTGTGACCCTCAAATAAAAATTAGGTTGTGACTTGTCCTTGCATGAGAATATTTGTAATGCCTTTACGTATATTTTTCTTTAAATATTACAAATTCTTACCTAATATATTACAAGAGTTTGATGTACAACTCTTTTACACTTTACATATGACATATTAAAACTAGATTGTTCTAATATATTTTACAAATACTAAAGACGCTGGCTTCACGGCACTTCTTAAATACTTCATGCTTTCGAAGGCGTCGATGTACTCGTGTAATTTGAAAGGTGGTCACGGCGGGTGAAATGGCTTTATTAGGTCATCTCACGATTAATTTGGAAAGGTCTTGCATTACCTTGTCGCTGGAAGTAACTATTTCAGTCCTAAGAGATATAGGCTGCAAATCTTTGAAAAGCAAATCAAATCAAGCTAATATCAGTAACTAAGACCTTTGGTAAGAGATAGAATGTAGTACTTTGGAGAGTGAAATGTGGCGAATGTGAGAGAAATCTCAATGCTACACTACCCACTCTTGAGCGATTCCAATGTTCATGTCCATACTTTATATTTTATTTGAAACTTGCAAAGTGATGGTCTGACACTAATTTCATTTCCAGGTGTTATTTTTGTCTATTAAACTCTCTAATTCATGTATTTTTAAATTTCTTTATCTTTTCTTCCAATTTATTTTAGAAAATAATCATCTGAGGAAAATTAGAGTTCGAATAGTGATCTTGATAGCTAACTGTCAATTTTAGATTTTCAAATCAATCCTCTTAGACAATATGGACTTAAAAATCCACTTCGTGGTTGTATAGCCATGCACTTTCTGATGGTTAAACCAAAACTAATTTTAATTGGTATTTGCACTTACGATGAAAGCAGTTATATATGTAGGTCTCAACAAGTTTTGCATGGCTTGCTAAAGATTGAATAATCTCTAGTGGCCGGTGCGAAAAGAATCAATGTCGTTTTTGTTTATGTAGAAATCAGTCAGCTTGTGAACCTTTAGGGAAGACCAGAATTCAAACAACAAGGTATTTTGGCCAAAAAGTATTACAATATCCTTTCAATCTGAAAGAGAGGCATAGATTAGATGAGTTTCTAACAAAATATTTTGCAAGCACTTTTAATTAATAGTTTACAATATATCGTCTTAGTACACCCAACATCCTCCTTTAGACAATTCTCATCTTAGATCAAGAATTATTTCAGTCTTTAATTTCTTAGCACTAATTTCACCCCTACTTTTCCTTCTCTTCCAGCCAGCTAATGGCTCTTACAAGGTAGTTATTTACACGACAAATTTTAGACTTTTCAATTTGTGCTGCAGAGATGATTTCTAGCGCAGTCCCACTTTCTCTAAATCTAAGTTCAATATTTATTCAAATTCTCAATTCCTAATATAAGTTTGATTTCTATTTTCATTTTTTTTCATTTTGTAAGTATAAATAAATAAGCAAACATATATATGATGAACAATTTTTTGTAAACATGAACTAACAAAGATACAATTATCAATCTCATTATAGGAAGTGAAAGTGAAAGTCCATGATGAAAGATTTGAAGCTCGATATTATAGTGACTTTTCTTTTTTGGTACATATGCCTGACAAGCATAAAAATTAGGACATACTAAGTAGGAGTCATATTCTTATTATAGATAACCCGAGTTTCACCTGTAGGCTGGGCGAGATATTAAGATCAAGGAGGTGATAGAGAGGGCAAGCAGCCATTAAAAGTTATAGAAAATTAAAATCTCATTTCCTTGAACCCATCAAGATGAATCCTGTCAACAAATACATATACACAAGAGGTTAATTTAGAAAAAAGAAATAGTAAACAAAGTAACCAAAAACTGATTACAAACTGTAACCAAATCAGGCCGCTAAAATGGAAAGCGAAAATCAATCAAAGAATTATTAGCTATTAGGAAATTGAGTAAGTTGGAGCAAATTGCCTGCAAGCTATTGGAGCAATTTGCAGCGAGATCAAAATTTCCTTGTTGATGAGAATGTATTTGGTAATACTAAGGATATTTTAATTTTCTGCTTCTTCATGAGTAGAGAAAATTGCCTTCAATCAAAAAATTTCCTTGTTGATGAGAAACATATGGTAATATGAAGGATATTTTGATTTTACGCTTTAACTAATAATTGAACAAAATTGCCTTGTATCAATATTCCCATATTAGTGAGAATCATATTTAATAGGAAGGTTATTTTGATTCTACTGCGTCTTCACCTTTCAAGTGGAGGAAGAAACATCAAAATCCAACAGTCACGTAAATTTTGAAAGGCAACATTGGCTAACGGATTTAGTAGAAGATGTTAGCTGTTTTTATTTGAAATAATTACACAAATCTTGTAGCAAGCTTGAGAGGCACTTTCTCTCTTATAAAGGAAGTGATAATCAATGGCAATATGTTTAGATCGAGGATGGAAAATGGGATTTCTTAGTCGTAACTTATAATACATAAATTGTCGAAAAGAATAATTGTGTTGGTGATGCAATTTGTTGCAGCGAACTTGATGAGGAAGACTTTACCTGACAAAGCATCGTTGTTTTGCGGCGTCATTATTTAGGCTAAAAATTATAAAATTAGTCAAAAGGTCATGAAACCATCATACATTTGGAACTTTGGCAAGCGAAAGTAAGTGGCTCTGTAGTTCAAGATGGCGAGGGACAAATGGAGATGATGACATGTTGTCGGCCTTCCGTAATGCGAGGTGTTGACCCGATTTTCTACACGCTACCAAAGACTTTACTAAAGTCCCCGACAATGGCGCGAAAACTTGTTGACGATTTTAATATAGAGCCAGAATCCATTTATTTTTGTTTTATCTATGAAATACCCGACAACGATGCTGCTGATAATTTTGTCATTGTTTGGAATTTGAGAGCTCTTCTTGGTTTCTATTTTTAACGGATAAGTGCATATTGGTTTAAATTAAATCATTTGTAAGTGCATAGATTAAATCACACAGTAATAAAGTGGACAATTAAGTCAGAGTTATCGTTCACAGAGATGGAGTAAGAGATTCTAAATATCAACCCCCTCTTTCAGGTCTCATTATTTGAACTGAAATTTCTAAAATGGAAAGTAAACTAAAAATGAAATGACAAAATCTACAATTAACATAAGAAAAATAGTTAAAAATAGACTAAAATAATAGATTTCTTTGAGATGCTTGATCAATGTTTGGGAATGGGATCGGTATTCCAATCATCAATTTGTAGTAGGTTCTTTTGAAAACAGATATTTGTTATGGGTTTGAATCTCAAACTTGTTCAAGAGCAAAGTAGTATAGTTTGGATTCCTCCATATAGTACACATTTCACTAATTAGAGAACCATATTCCTTTCCAGGACAAATGGGTCTAATTAGTTACTTGTAAGATCTGACCCTCTTTAAGATCTAATTGTTTTCTTTTCCAATACTTCACAACCATTTCTTAAATTGAAGTTTGCTTGCCCCCATAGGCAGGGACAACACAAGCCTCCTTGAAGTAATCGATACCACAATACAAGTTAGCGAATTCTCCCTCTCCTTGTTCCGAGTCTTAGCTAACACGGGATCGAGATTGTTTTCTTGAGTGAGACGACACCTCTAAACATTAAAGCGATACATCATCCAACTAATCCTCCACACCATGAGAGTAAATTAGCGATCTACCAGATGAATCATTTCAGAGTTCATTAGGTCCATAACATTTATCTAACATACCCCAGTAAGCGCTCCGTACTCTCGGAAATCTCTATCTTGAAATCGAGTGAATCTGACCCTTTACGAGTCTGAGCTACTAATATAAAATAGTTCCACTCCATGAACAATACCAGATTAAATCAATCCAATTCTCAAAACCCAGAAACAATCCCATTTAAAATGCTACAAATCATAACTTCGAACACAGCCCTTTTCTCGTGAGCTTAGCCTTCCATCAACGGTTCACAAACATTAACAACTAGTTGGCCTAACAAGTTCGTTGAGGGTATCAAGCGGTGAAAGGGATTCTATAAATAAATTCCAAAAAAATAGTTCCACAAATAATCCTAGAAAAACCTTGAAGATCAGACATAAATGGAACTAAGTATTCATTGATCTTAGCTTAAGAGTACAACTTAAATCCTAGAAAAACCTTGAAGATCAGACATAAATGGAACTAAGTATTCATTGATCTTAGCTTAAGAGTACAACTCAGATCGATTATTCTAGTTATAGGAAAAGGAAAATAAAATAAATTACAAGAAGATAAGAAAAGAAAACGACATACGATAATCTCTCAAAAAAAATTCTCTACTCTACTGCTACTATTCCTAAAATTGTGGGTACTTCCTCATTTTCTTAACTTTTTGTCCCCTAAGGCTTGTTATTTATAGCCCTAATAAATGATGTTGGGCCTAAAATCAAGGTTGATGATGTGGGTTGCGTGCAGGCTCAATTGACGACTTTGTCGCGACATAGTTGGTCTATGTCGCGACATAGTAGCCTACAGTACAACCCCACGTCTTTGTCATGGCTTGATGGCTTTGTCGTAACATTTATTTTCTTAAGTTATGTCGCGACATAGTTTAATTGTGTAATAATCGCGACATAGCTTTCGCGAGCTTGGCTTGTGATTGTCGGGCTTGTGAAATAACTGTCGTTACATAAGTTCCATGCCTTGCCGATGTCAATGTTTGAATGGTTTTATTTACGGCATAAGGACTCCTGTCGCGACATACATTTTTACCAACTTTTCATGCTAGCTTCTATCGCGACCTAAGTTTCTATGTCGGGACAAACTTTCTTCTTATTCTCTTTGTTATGTCGCGGCCGCAGGATGTTTATATCGTGACACGAGGTGTTCTATGTCGTGACATAATTCACTTCCTTCGGCTTAGTTTTATGTCCGCGACATAGGTTTGAGGGCGTCCACGACATAATTTTTCTGCTTTTTACTGGTTTATGTCGTGATATAAAAAACCTTTGTGCATAACAATCTTACTGGTTTATGTCGCAACAATTCTTTCTATGTCACGACATAGTTCAGTGTTTCTTCGGTGCTCTTCTCCAAGGTATGTCACGACATAGTGATACGAATGTCGCGACATAAGAATTTAGTAGTTGCTTAAAACTATGTCGCAACATAATAATTCCCTATGTCGACTTATTTTATACGTATTCTTCTGACTTATGTCACGACATAGTTGTAAAATGTCGCGACATACTTCATGTTCTACCTTAGCTCATTTTTGTTGCTTTTTTCTTGCTTTTCCAGCTTCTTTTCTCTAAATTCCTGCAAAACACACATTTGGGTGAATATTCCATAATTTGACATTTAAATTGGACATTAAAGCATGAATATTCATGAAAAATGGGCTTAAAATTATATGAGTTTGAACTCATCAATAGGGTCCAAACTCCTGCAAATGGGAGAAGAAGGAGATCGGACCGGATGATTCTTAGCCGGGAAGGCGATCCGGGTTGCGGGGGGAAGAGAGGAAGTTATTCGTGGACTCAAATTGCTCAGCCGGGTTCGCGAGTGCGGTGGGATGTCGGGCGAAGAGTAGGGATTACCGCATTCTAAGATTGCATTCTCCTCCCACACAAGGCTCGGTGCGACCAAACGAAAGCGAGCTTCTTTGTTGGTGGGATTCTTCTTTGATCACCAATAGTTCAGCGACATCGTAGTTGCTCTTGTGTGAACTCGAATTTGGAAGGGGAATTTCTCCCATTAGACTTGTTGGAAGTGAGCTTCGAGATTCTTTTCAACAACAGAATGCGTGGGATTTTGTTTCCCGCAGCGATGTAATGGAAGGTTTAGGTGACCCTCTAAAGTTTATTTAGTATTGAAAATACCAAAATATCAGTCTGTCCAATTTATCCCCATACATTATATACAAGTGGGAGGTTACATAGTGTGGACGTTTATAGGATGGGCATTTATGGGTGGCCCTCGCGTTCTTGTTGCCATTAATTCACCATTAGCTGGTATATATTGTGTGGTAGCGCCTAAGCGGGTGGACTTCCACGCATGCACTGTTTGTTTTATCTCCCATGTCAGGCGATACGTTTGCTTTCGTGTATCGGTCACATCTGCCTTGATGCGAGGTGGTTGAACGCGGTCACGTGCGACCTTCTACTTTCTTGAGCTCAGGTCATTGCTTGACGTCACGTGGCCGGTTGGATCCCGCCCATATGAGTGTTACGGTTACTCACGAGATGCCACGTGCCATACTAGCTAATCCCATTCTAGGTAATCCAAATTCATCATTGGCCGAATACTTCTTTATGTGGGAGGATTATATGACATACATTTTTATGTGGGATACAATTAGAATGAAGTGAAATGTTCCCAGAAACAATATTGGCATTGTTATATATTCTTATATAGATGCATTGCTAGTCACCTCTGATTTAAACATATGATACCCACATATAGCTCCAATCATTGATTGGAAGAGAAGTGAACATGGAACCCTAATTACTATTCTTTAACCAAAGTCTGTTCCATCAGCCATGTATTGGAATTATGGGCTTTTAAACAAATATTGAGATGGCACAGGAAGAAAATGTAAAAGCTGAACATAAATGAGAAATGTCAGATTTGAACGAATCATTTCCACAATTTTATTCTTCTCAGAGAACAAACTTCTTGAATCAAGTAGAAGAAAAACAATTTGTGATGCGCTAAAGTATCATGAAGTATTACTTGAAGAAATTTGTCACCTTCACCTTTATTTCCTACTCAACTGCCAGGTACAGCAGCAGTCTCCTGGGATTTTCTTTGACAGAAAATGTGTCTTAATCCATTCTGAGACCCTTCAATAAAATAAAAAAGTTTGATTCAGATCAATAAGGTCCAAAACAGGCTTTTCAAAAGTGTGAAGTGCAAAGTAATTTGCTCAAGATTTTATTTATCTGTTAATTTTATTTATTTTTCGGGGGTATTCATAACAAGCACTAATGCATTTCTCCCACTAGTGAATACTCATTTTGCATACATTTGCCACTCTTCTTCAGCCATCTACCAAGAACCTGGGAAAAAAAGGCACTAAAAACGCAGCTGTTAAATTAATTAGAATATGCCCCACGCTTCTGTGTTTTTCTGTAAGAATATTTTATTACATTATAGTACGTTATCATGTAATTAATTAAAGCCCCAAGCGTGACAATCTAATAAGAATTTGGTGAGGGTAGATTGTATAACCAGAAAAAGGACCAAGATGTAACTGAAAAATCTACCATGCCTCATGCTATCACCAACCAAAAAAGTTTATAGTGCTGAATTCCCTGTAGCAGCTCAATTGGCGGTCAAATGCAGGTTTTACTCCCTAATAGTCATCTGTTCAAGTCTCTTTAGGACTATTGGAGGATTTACTCCATTGTCAGATTCCATGGAATTCATCGAGGTGTGTGGAGCATTAAGTGGACACCCATAGTTGTACAAAAAAAAAAGGAAAGAAAAAGGAAAAAAATAAGGTTATATATAGTAGGCAAAAAATAGCTGAGCAGATGACCATTCAGTCGGACTGAGAAGATGAAATGTTCATATAGACTTTAAATTTGTTGGATCTCAAAAAAGTAAGAAAAGTAGTTCCAAATTCTCAAAAGGATGAGATTAAATTTTATGCCTTAGCATGTATTTCCTTCATTGATGTAACTAAAATATCAAATGGCTCCAGGAGTTCCCAATTCCCAAACACTTCAGTAGGAAGCCAATGTATAACTAGAGAGGAATTAAGGTCCCTGTGAGTGTGGTCAAAGGGAACTCAGGGACCTCGATGTCTTCTTTATTCAACTACTTGTGCCTACTTGGTGAGCAAATGCCTGATATGAGCCCATATTTATAGTGGCTTCCTCATTGAAATTTCCACTCAGACACATGTCTTTCTAGGGGGTTGGGGGAGGGGATAAAGCTATAGGGAATTGAACCTACCCCACTTGCGGGTTAGATGATGATGATTGGGTGGTATCATTTATTTCCCTTATTTCATTCTTCAGGATACCTTTCATCTTGTATTACCCAGTGTGTCATGTGAGTCACTCTATATTGACATTTGCTCTCCAGATAACCATGAAAGCAACAACAGGTCTCAATATCAGGTATCTTTTGTTTTGCCCCACTAGGCCTGATATTGTTCCCTTCTCTTCATCTTTAAAGCTAATTCAGGCCAGGTTCAAATTCTACAGCTTCAATTACCTGGATTTCTCTAGTCTAATCAGGTCCATTATATCCTTCAGTACTCGCTTCTTTTTAAGAGACCTTGCACCGTATATGGGACTAGGGCAGAGGATTAGAGATGAGTAGGTGTTAGAAACATGAAATTCATATTGAACCCAAATCTTTAAGTTTGAGTTTTTAGGAAAGTTGATTGTTTAATATGGTATCAAAACTGGTTTAGCGGGAATGATGTGGTCAAAGTCATCTCTGCAATTTGAATATTTGTTTCCCATTTGTTTTATTTAGAGTCCAAGACTCCGTTTGGTTTGTTCGACTCTCCATGAGCGGGTATAGACAAAGCTTGAGCTTTTAAGGAGAATTAGTTGTTGCTGTGATTCCCATAGAAATTTGATACGGCAGTTTAATCATATGTAAAATAGATTTCATGAAAAAATATACATAAATAATAGTTCATCCACAGCTGATTTTGGTACTCCTTCAATCATTGTGTTGAACCCAATTCTCATCTCCTGCATCAAATACCAATCCTACATTATTAGGCCAAAGTATCCATTTTATGAAGTCTTTGTATAAACATCTCACTGGGGTCATATGCCTTGTAGCATATTGAGTTGTAATTAAATTGATTTGATACATTTAGATTCTTGGTTTTGAACCAGTGCTTAATACAATGTCATAGTTTTTGTTGTTGTTGGAAGCTATCCATTGGTGTGCGCCCGATGTCACGGCTTATGAGTGTTTATAAGTATGGACAACATCCGATAGAGTATGAGGTCTTTTAGGGAGGAATCGTAAAAACAAAACCACGAGGTTTAGGCCCAAAATGGACAATATCATACTAATGTAAGTGGAAATGGTCATAAGGTTTTCCGACAAATTGGTATTAGAGCTAGTTGGTTAGGGCTTTAACCGTTTGGGTGATTTGAACAAAATGATATGGTGAGCTTCTGACAAATAGCGTTTCATGTAAGGTGTATTTAAATGCAATAAAGACAAAGAAAAACCTAGTTTTAGGGAGACATTTGTGGTACTTTGTTCGAGAGGAGGATTGTTAGTGTGATACTCAAAGTCCGGGGTCATTAGGTTGCCATAAGTATGGACAACATCTAATTAGCATGAAACCTTTGCCCAGGGAAAGTCCAAAAATAAAACCTTGAGCTTAGGCGCAAAATAGGCAATATCCATAACAATGTGGAGGTAAAGATCCATAAGGTTTCCAGCAATATCAACGTGAACCAGCTCCCTGCTCCTGTTTCTTCCCGTTCTCAGCCTATATTCCAGCCAGCTGTTAAGCTTGCACATGGTAATTTGCTATGCAATAAGCTTTGGGTTGTCCAAGGAAAAGTAGACATTCCCAGAAAATTAAAATATACAACTACATGCTAATTCATATCAATCTTGAGATAATATGAGTCATATACATGTTTAAGAGGACAAATTTTGGGGCCTTTTGCTTACAGTGTAAGCCATTCGATTGTCAGGGCTAAGTGGGGTTGAGAGCGGTCAACTTAATTTAGGTTGTGTTACATTTTGTTATCAACTTAATTATGTGAGATGAATCCTATGCGCTGCTTTAGAAAGATGGTTTGAATCTAAATTTATTTTAAAAGATGTAATCAAATTTATTCTCTCTAACTGTTTAGGCATTTTACACCTTTTTCCTTTCCATCGGATGTGTAAATTAACAAAGTTATCCCCATCCTTTAGGTTTGGTGCTCGATCATATTTTAAAATTCACTTTAAAACCGCGGGTCATTTCACCGAGTTGAGTGACATTAAAAGTCTTTTCTTGCACAGAGTTTTGAAAGAAATGTACATAAAATTTTCACCTGGGCGGTAAGTATTAAAAGTCGTTTCTCATACATTGTTCTATTTATAAATTAAATCACTTCAACTCTTGTATGGGGTTAGCCCAGACATTGTGTCACAAATTAAAGTATATTACATTATAGTTAATTCCGTGTATTTTTGTCAACAGGGTATTTCTGACCAACATTAAAGTGATTTTGATGATTTTATTGTTATTAAAAAATATATATATATATATATATATATATATATATAAGAAAAGTGAAAAAGCACTCAATATTTTCTTGAATTTGAAGTGTCTCTTCTTGGGGATTATTTCTGAATAATAAATATGTTCTAGATCTTGCGATGATACTGAAAAATGGTGTAAATCACTTTGTAACATTTTAGAGAAAAATTGCTAACATAATTTTGATGGTGAATGATCAGTAATAAGTAGCAACTCTAGAGATTGAATTGACCAAATAATTTGCTTATATCTGTTGTTAATTTTTTGTGTTTGGATGAAAAAATTAGATTAATGACCCCACCATATGTATGGTCCATGTTCTCAATGAATCATATAACATCTCACCAAGTTCTGTGCAGCCAGCTAGCCTAATGAAAATGTCAGTGATCTTAATTTGATTCCAAGGATCTAAAATGTTTGGCAATGAATATGGGAAGTTTGATGATCTTAAGGGTTGGTTCGAGTCCCAATTTACTAGTTCAAATCAGGAATCATTTTCTGCATAAGTAGGTTCTCAAGAACTTCTGTGAACCCTAATTTATTATATCTGGTGTCTTACAATACATTGACTTTGTACATAATATATTGCTTCCAACTCTGTCTGGAACATACTAACATTTGTCATAACTGCCATAATTCTTTTTCTTTTTTTTTTCCAGTTGATGCTCCAAGATTGTTCACTGGTTTACAACTGCCTGGTTTTGAACTGCTTTGTCTACAACTCAAAACATAAGTTTGGAGCATAGATAGAACTCTTTTTGCTCGTGTCTACCATGGAAGAGATCCAGATGGGTTTTGTTCTGAATAAGTGTAACAAAATGAAATCAAGAGAACAAATTTAAACAATATTGCTGGATTAGCATTCCCCAAATACTTTTCTTGATTAAAATGGAATAAAAAAATAAAATAAAATTTGTCACCATGGAGACCGTCAAAGGAAACCTGTTGTACGCTATGTTTCTTCTTCACAAATATATAGCCCAACCGTGTGAAGTGCTGTGATTTGTTCTTCGCACAAATAACACATGTTGATGACCGACTAACAAGTGCATGGTAGCTTATCCTTTGAATAACAGTCCTTATCTTTAAATAAATGGCACCAATGTAAGAAAACCTCATTAATGTTGAGCTGTATTAATAAATAACACAGCCGACAGAATAATTCAAATAAATTAAAAACAATGAGTTAAATTGCAACATATAAAACTTCTAACTAGTAACGAAAGAAAGAGCAGACTCACCATCAACCTTTATCAGCTTGTAGATGATACTGATAGGGTATTAAATGGAACCAGAATTTCCCAAACACTTCAGTAGAGCCATTAAAGAAGGTCCCCAGTGAAGTGGTCAAGGGAACTCTAGGGACATTCATGGATTTTTTAATTCTATATGCATGCATCCAACTTGTAGGCTTCTTGGTAAGTCTATTGCCTAATGAGCCTTATTATTTATGATGAGTAATTCCAAGGAGGAGTTCAAGTGAACCTAGTCACACATGTGATCTAGATGAGACATTGCAGATCCAGAGTGATGGGTGGTGTAAGTGGCCATTAATATTCCTTTCTGTCATACATATACTTGTTTTCACCCTTTTTCTCTCATCTTTTGGCTTCCTATATATTACACAAGTCTGGTAGATATGGACTGTGATGCGAGGCTTCCCACGTCCTTGTGATGGGACTAAACAATTACTCAGTCTCGTAGACAGTCCATGGATTCGTACAGTAACCATAGTGTATATCTATGTATTAGATTGCTTTGATATCCATGCATGACAGAAGTTTTTTATTTTATTTTTATATATATTCACTTTGCGTACAACATAATATTTTGTTCCTCATAAATATGTTTCCACTTTGGGACTCGAACCCTCGTCCCTCCTTCCCTCCCACTATACCATATCTGAGCAACTGGTTAAGCCACGTCTTGGCCATGACAGAAGCTTAAAGCAGTCACAGGCTACTCTTTCTGATCTTTCCCGTCATCTTCCCCCTCTTCCAAGGCTCGGATTATGCAACTTAGATTGGAATTTCAAACTATAAAAAGGGAGGAGAGTCTATGATGAGACTACATCTTGAAGATGAAAACTGTTTCAGACAATCTTGCCACAGTAGGAGACAATAAAGAAATAGTTACCGTCTTTAACTTCTTGGGGTCTCAGTTAGAGTACAATGCCATTGTTGCTTCACTTACTACTAGGGATGAAGAGCTTTCTTTGCATTCTGTTCACAATATGCTTCTCACACACATAGACAAGGTTGACTTCTAGAACACTTCTTCATCCGACCTCAATTCTATTGCTGCTCATATGGAAATTCGAGACATAGCCTCATAATTCTTTTGGTTTTTCTCATGCCAAATGTGGTCCAAAGGCTTCATTTCCACTCGTCACAATATCATGCCAGCTTGTCCAAAAATCCCAACGATTATTGCAACCTGTTCTCAACCAAGATCACCACATTATTAGCCACATTCCTTTTTTCCTTAACCTCGTTTAAGCATTCACTTCCTACACATCCTCAGTGCCAATTATGTGGCAAATCCTGGGTACTGTTGCTAGGTGTTATCATCGATTTGATATATCATTTCAAGGCCCTGTGAAAACAATTTTCGGCCATCATCTTGGCAAAAAATACTTTCCTCCCAGATCTTCAGTTCCCGTGCAAGCTATGATCACAACTGGTGATGTTTCTCCCCTGCAAGATGACTGGTTCTTCGACACAGGAGCAACCCATCATCTCACCAACAATTCTCAGTCTCTTGAAGATGTCAAACCATATCTTGGTTCTGATCAAGTGACCATTGGAAATGGCCAAACTTACCAATTCGTCATTTTTGTAATAATGGCATTTGTACCCTTCCACTAGATAGTTTAAGTTACGACAGGTTTCCTCCCATTTCCCAAACCTGTCTACTAATCTCATTAGTGTTTCTAAATTCTGTTATGATAATCTTGTCTTTTAATTTCATTCTTCTTGTTTTCTTGTAAGGATCAAATCATAGCAGATCCTTCCTGGGCACTATTAAGGATGGTCTTTACACCGTTTCACCTGGTCTACACCTTCTTATGCGTTTGTTACAGCTAGCTCAACAATTCTTCATTACCTGGCCTTTAGCATGCTCGGCTTAGATCTTGCCTATTTTACATAAAGTCCTATCTTTATGTACTCCACCAGTACCTTTTTCAATGACTAATAAAATCTCTGTCCTCTTGCAAAATCACATCAATTGCCGATTTCTCTTTCTACTTTTTATGCATTAAAACCATTGGAATTACTTCATTTGGATATTTGAGGTAACCGCCCTTGCCTCTTTACTTGAATTAGGTACTACTTAATCATTGTTGATGACTTATAAAGGTTTACTTAGCTTTATTTTTACCCACAAAGACCAATCTCTTCTTTGTTTTGTCTCCTTTCATAAGATGATTTGAAGCTAGCTAAATATTTCATCCAGTGTTTACAATCTAATAATTGGGGGGTGGAGTTTCTTGCTCGTTCTTATACGTAAAAACATGGAATTACTCATAGATTTCTTGTCCTCACACTGACAAAATGGTAGAGCTAAAAGGAGGATTTGTCATGTAGTTGAGGCTGGGTTTAGCTCTTTCGACCTAAACTTCCCTTCCCATCCGGATATTGGATGCAAGCCTTCCCAAAGCTTGCATGTTATCTAATCAATATATTTACCCGACCAAGTTCTACAAAATCATATTCCTGCAGTACTTTTCAATAAAACACCTAATTATTGTCATTTACGTGTCTTTGGGTACTTGTGGCACTCCATCCCTACGTCCCTATATGACAAACAAACTCTCATACCGCTCTCTTCCTTGTGTTTTTCAGGGTTATGCCCCTACTCACAAAGGCTATATCTATCTTGATTCTCATTCTAGTCAAATCTATATTTCTCGTCATGTTTTGTTCCATGAACATTCTTTTCCTTTTCATTTTAGTT